>PVJI01025320.1:0-20646 GCA_004026765.1 Micronycteris hirsuta | reverse complement strand
ATATATATATATATGTAACCTTTCATCTCAAAGGAGCAAAATACACATTCTTTTCAAATGCACATGGAACATTTTCAGAGATAGACTGCATGACAGGACACCAAACAAGCCTCAACAAATTCAAGAAAATTGAAATAATATCAAGCATTTTCTCAGACCATAACGGACTGAAGCTAGAAACCAACCTCAAGGAAAAAACTCAAAAACACTGAAATTCATGGAGATTGAATAGCATACTATTAAACAATGAATGGGTGAAGAATGAGATCAAGGAAGAAATCAAAAAGTTTCTGGAAACAAGTGAAAATGAACCCACAACAGTCCAAAACTTATAGGACACAGTGAAGGCAGTCCAGAGAGGGAAGTTCATAGAGATACAGGCCTACATAAAGAAGATAGAAACATTTTGAAATAAAGAACCTAACGTTACATCTATAAGAACGAGAAGAACAACAACAAACAAAGCCCAGCGCGAGAAGAAGGAAGGAAATAATCAAGGTCAGAGCAGAATTAAACAACATAGAGACTAAAAGAGCAATTCTAAAGATCAGTAACCCAGGAGCTGATTCATTGGAAACGATAAACAAAAAAACTGACAAGCTTTTACGCAGACTCACCAAGAAAAAAAAGAGAGAGGACCCAAATAAATAATATCTGAAATGCAAGAGGAGAGATTACAACTGATACCACAGAAATACAAGGGATTGTAGAATTATGTAATCTTCCAAAACTGAATGAAGAAGCAGAAATCCTGAACATACCAATAACAGCCGATGAAAATGAAGCAATTATCAAAAAAACTCCTGGCACACAAAAGCCCTGGACCAGACAGTTACACAAGACAATTTTATAAAACATTACAGGAAGAGTTAACGCCTATCCTTTACAGACTAATCCAAAATATTCAAGAAGAAGGAAGACTTCCAAACTCTTTTTATGAAGCCAGCTATAGCCTAATCCCCAAACCAGGACACAATGAAGACACAACAAAGAAAGAAAACTTCAGGCCAATATCACTGATGAATACAGACACAAATCCTCAACAAAGTATTGGCAAACTGCATCCAGCAAACAATTAAAAAGATCATACACCATGATCAAATGGGATCCATTTCAGGGATGCAAGGATGATACAATATTCGCAAATCAATAAATGTAATACATCACATAAAAAAAGACAAAAATCACATGATCACATCAATAGACACGGAAAAAGTATTTGATAAGGTACAGCACCTATTTATGATAAAAACACTTAGCAAAGTGGGAATAGAGGGAGCATTCCTCAACATAATAAAGGCCATATATGAGAGACCTACAGCCAGCATCATACCTAATGGGCAAAAACTAAAATCTTTCCCCCTAATATCAGGAACAAGACAAGGTTGTCCACTTTCACCACTTCTATTCAACATAGTATTGGAAGTCCTAGCCACAGCAATCACACAAGAAAAAGAAATAAAAGTCATACAAATTGGAAAGGAAGAAGCAAAACTGACATTGTCTGCAGATGACATGATAGTGTACATAGAAAATCCCGTAGACTCCACCAAGAAACTACTTGACCTATTAAGTGAATTTGGCAAAACAGCAGGATACAAAGTCAGTATTCCGAAATCAAAGGCATTTTTGCATATCAAAATGAAATAGCAGAAGCAGAAATCAGAAAAAAAAATCCCATTTGATATAGCAACAAGGAAAATAAAAAACCTAGGAATAATCCTAACCAACGACATAAAAGACCTGTACTCAGAAAACTATACAACCCTGAAGAAAAAAATTAAGGAAGTACTGTGTTCATGGACTGGAAGAATTATCATCATCAAAATGTCCACAGTACCCAAAGCAATTTATAGATTCACCGCATCCCTATTAAAATACCAATGACGTATTTCACAGATATAGAACAAACATTTGAAAAGTTGTTATGGAATCATAAACTCTGAATAGCTGCAGCAATTTGAGAATGAAGAACAAAGTAGGAGGGATCACAATACCTGATATCAAACTATATTACAAGACCACTGTAATAAAAACAGCCTGATTCTGGCATAAGAACAGACACATAGTCAATGGAACAGAATAGAAAGCCCAGAAATAAACCCATGTCTCTATGGTCAATCAATATTCAACAAAGGGGCAGAAGAATAAAATGAAATAAAAACAGACTTTTCAACAAATGGTTTTGGGAGATCTGAACAGCTACATGCAAAAAAAAATGAAACTCGACTACCAACTTACACCGTATAGGAAAATAAACTGAAGATGGATAAAAGGCTTAAAATAAGTCGCAACACCATGAAAGTCCTAGAGGAGAACACAAGGAGGAAAATCTCAGTCTATCTAGCAATATTTTCACTGATATGTATACTAGAGCAAGGGCCATAAAGGAAAGAATAAACAAATGGGACTTCATCAAAATAAAAAGCTTCTGCATGGATAAAGAAAACATCAGCAAAATAAACAGGGAACCAACTGTATGGGAAAATGTATTTGCGCATGATACCTCACACAAGGGTTTGATCTCCAAAATATATTAAAAACTCACATGACTCCACTCCAGGAAGACAAACAACCCAATTATAAAATGGGCAAAGGAACTGAATAGACACTTCTCCAAGGAGGACATACAGAGGGCCCAGAGACATATAAAAGGATGCTCAGCATCTCTAGCCATCAGAGAGATGCAAATTAAAACCACAGTGAGATATCACTTCACAGTGGTCAGAATGGCCATCATAAACAAATCAACAAACAAGTGTTGGCAAGGCTGTGGAGAAAAGGGAACCCTAGTGCACAGTTGGTTGGAATGCAGACTAGTGCAGCCACTGTGGAAAACAGTATGGAATTTCCTCAAAAAACTAAAATTGGAATTGCCTTTCGTCCTGGCAATTCCACTGTTGGGACTATACTCCAATTCAAAAGAACTTATGCATTACAATGTTCATAGCAGCACAACTTATAACAGGTGCTGGAAGCAACCTAAATGCCCATCAGCAAATGAGTGAATCAAAAAGCTAGGGTACATTTACACAATGGAATACCATGCAGTCAGTAGAAAGAAAGGAGCTTCTACCATCTCAACAGCATGGATGGATCTGGAGAGCATTATGCTAAGTGAAATATGCCAGGCGGTGAAAGACAAATACAATATGATTTCACCTATAAGTGGAACCTAATCAACAAAACAAAAAAGCAAGCAAAATATAACCAGAGACATTGAAATTAAGAACAAACTGACAGTAACCAGAGGGGAGGTGGGATGGGATAAGGGGGGAAAATGGGGGAGGGTTGTCAGGAACATGTATAAAGGAACATGGACAAAGTCAAAGCAGGGTAGGATCGAGGGTGGGAGGTGGGGATGGCTGGGGTGGAGGGGGAATGGTGAGCGAAAAATGGAGACAACTGTACTTGAACAACAATAAAAAAATAGTTAAAAAAAAAAAAGAAAATTAGAAGGATTGATGTCTACCAGCAGATGCTAGAAGAGACAAGGAAGGAATCTACCTAAAGTGCCAGAGGGAGCATTGTCTTGCCAACATCGTGATTTCAGACTCCTGACCTCCAGTAGTGTGGAGCATGAATTCCTCTTGTTCTAACCCCCCCAGTGTGTGGTATTTTTTATAGTAGTCCTAGGAAACGAATTCCTGCTCCTGCTGGTCAGACAAAACAGAAGGCACTGATGTTCCTGAGGATGATAATGAATAAAGATGGTGGTTGTTTTATTAAAAATATGTTCGGTGGCAATGCCAAGGAGAAGCACCAATATAAACTGATTGTAATTACAATATGTTCCACTTTCCATGTATACAACTCTGCTCAAGAATACCTAACAGAGTTTATTCTTGTATTATTAATCATTGTATTATTTTCTATACAAACAACTGTAAACTTACTTTTCCCCATCCTGTATATAGCAAACTTTATAACCCCATTTCTCTGCTAATGGCATGTAGCAATTTTTTAAACAAAGATTAGAGTTACATTATACATAAATATAAACAAAAATATGTACATATAGATAGCATGTAAACAAGAGAAAGAATACAAGAATGCTAAGCTCCAAGAGGCCAGGGGTGTTTGTTTTATTCATTGTTGTATCTTTATGTCAAGAGCAGGACCTGAATATAATAGATGCTTAATAAATATTTCTTGAATGACTAAATGAATCAATATTTAGGGCTGAAAGAGAAAAAGCAGTAAATCTGTACAGGTACATATAACAAGGAAAGATAACAAATTACTAACTTTAAAAATTCCCCAAAAGAAAAGCTCATATGGCTTCACTGATGAATTCTACCAAACTTTAAAAGTATTAAAAGCAATCCTTCACAAACTCTTCCAAAAAATAGGAGAGGGAACACTTCCTAACTTGAAATCTCTGCAGTCAACATCACCTACATACCACAAACCAGACAATGACATTACAAGAAAACTAGAGACTAATATCCCTTATAAATATAGACACAAAAATCCTCATGAAATACTAGCAAAATGAATCCAGAAACATATAAGAAAAGACTACATACCAGTGATTTTCAACATTTTTCATCTCATGCCACACATGAACTTATAACTAAAATTCTGAAGCATACCAAAATATATACTATATTTTTGCTGATCTGACAAAAAAGAGCATAATTTTGATTGACTTAAAAAATAATAATAGCAATTACCTACCCTTTTTGCTCCAAAGTTACTTTTCAAAAGATCAGGTGCCTATATTTGTATTATGCAAGGATTTCTGGTACCAAGAATTAACCGATCAGACACAACTTTATTATGAAAAGTGGCCAATAAGATGAAACTCTATTATATGACCTATATATTTATGGTTCAAGACAAGGCATTCACATTGGAATCCTATTGCTGTGTTGGCTGTTGACATTTTTTTCATTTGACAATCTAAGGGAAAAGAGTTCAGATAATGTAGTTTTAAAAAATTATTACAGCATACTGGTTGAAAAATCGCTGCTATTCACAATGACAAAGTTCTATTTATTCTAGAAATGCAAGGTTGGTTTAACATCTGAAAATCAGCATAATATACCATATAATCAGAATAAAGGGAAAAAATAAATCTCACATGATCACGAGAATAGATGCAGAAAAGGCATGTGATAAATCCAACATCTTTTCATGACAAAAAACACTGAACAAAACTGGGGAAATAAAGGAACACTCTCAATCTGATAAAAGGTACCTATGAAAAACCAAGAGGTAATAGCATCCTCAATGGATACTTCCCATCTAAAATCAGGAACAAGACAAGGATTTTCATTCTTGTCACTTCTATTCTACATTATACTAGAGGATCTATCCAGGGAAATTAGGAAAGAAAAAAAGGATAAACAGTGGAAAAAGAAAAACTACTATCTCTATTCACAGGTGACATATCTTATATGTATGAAAACTAAGAAATCAACAGAAAACTATTAGGACTAATATACCAGTTTAGCAAGATTACAGGATACAGAATCAATATAAAAGTCAATTGTATTTCTATATACTAGCAAGGGACAACATAAAAATTAAGTAAACAATTCCATTTACAACATCATCAGAAAGAATAAAGTATTTAGAAATAAATTTAACAAAAGAGGTGTAAGACTTATACACCAAAAGCTATCAAATATTGCAAAAGGAAATTAAAGATCTAAAAAAATGGAAAGACATTTTATGTTATGGATCAGAGACTTAATATGTTAAGATGATGAAAATACTAACAAATTGATTTAAAAATTTATTGTAATCCCTATTAAAATCTCAGCTGACTTTCTTGCAGAAATTGACAGGATGATCCTAAAATTCATATAGAAGTACAAGAGATCTAGAGCTACCCCCCACAAAGAAGTCTTGAAAAAATAACAAAGTTGGAGAACTCACATTTCCAGATTTCAAAACTTATCTCAAAATTACAATAATCAAGATTGAGGAATACTGGCATAAAAATAGAAACACAGATGAATGAAACAAAATTCAGATTCCCAGTTCATAGTCAATCAATTTAGACCAGGACACCAAGACAATTCAATGGGGAATAGACTTTTCACCAAATGGTGCTGGGACAATTGGATATCTACATGCAAAAGAATAAAGCTAACTCCTACCTCATAGTCTACATAAAAATTAACTCAAAATGCATCAAAGATCTAAATATAAAAAGCAAAAATTATAAAAGAAGAAAACATAAATCTTAGAAGAAAACATAAATCTTTTTCTTTCTTAGAATAAAACATAAATCTTTTCAACCTTCAGTTAAGCAATGGTTTCTTAGATATGAACCTAAAGCACAAGCAACAAAAGAAAAATTAAATCAGAATTCATAAAATTAAAAACTTTTGTGCTTCAAAGTCAAGTTCAAGAGAGTGAAAAGACAACCCATAGGAGAAAATATGTGCAAATTATATATTTGAAAAGAGACCTGTATTAACAATTTATAAATAACTCTTAAAATAAAAAAAAAGTAACCCATTAAAACTGGGTAAAGGATTTGCATAAACATTTCTCCAAAGAAGATACACAAATGGCCAATAAACACACAGAAAAGATGCTCATCACCTCATTAGGTAAATGTAAAGTAAAGTTATGAGACTCTACTTTATAACTAATAAAAAAGATGAACAAATGTTGGTGAGGATATGGAGAAATTCAAACCTGCATACACTGCTAGTGGGAATCTAAAACTTCTACACAAATGTTCATAGCAACATATTCATAACAACCCCGAAGTGGAAACAACCTAAATGTCCATCAACTGATAAATAGATAAACAAACTATAGTCATATAATCAAGTATTATTCAGCCATAAAAGAAACGAAGTACCAAAACATGGTACAATCAGTATAAACCTTGTAAACATTAGGTAAAGTGAGAGGAGCCAGTCAGAAAATACCATTTATCATATGATTCCACTTATATGAAATGTCCAGAAATGTGTAAATTCAGAGACTGAGAGCAGATTAGTGGTTGTCAGGAGCTGGGGGAAGGGCAGAATAAAAATGGAAAGAGACTGCTAGTGCGTTTCCGTTTAGGGTAATGAAATGCTCTGGAATTAAAGACAGGTGATAGTTTTAAAACTCTGAATATACTAAAACGCATTAAATTGTGCACTCTACAAGGGTGTATTTTATGGTGCATAAATTATATCTCAATAAAGCCAATCAACAGTCCATTCTTAGAAACCACCATAAATTGTACTCTTAACATTACCAAGGATCTAAAGGCTTAACCCTGTGATGGCGAGGCCTCCCCCTCAGGGCCACCCCGCCCTATTTTGAACCAGCTAGTGTGAGAAGTCAAAACCATAGCTTACTTACAAGATAAAACCAGTATGCTTTGCAACAAACTTTCATTTTCCAGTTGCTGACTAAGATCTTTCAGACCAGAAGTGCAATGAAGTTAGACACAGTGAAACGCACCAGCACCTCTTCATCATCCTCACCTGACAACTGTGCCAGTCGCCTGCACCTCCGTCCCCAGTTTTGCCTCCTTCCTCACAGTGGCCATTTTTCTTTTTCAAACACCAAAGTTGAGCATGGCATCCCTCTACTTAAAAAATTGTCCTTGACAATTTGAACTAGACCCTGAAGACAGAATTTTCTTTGCAAGCCTTTCATGTCCCAGCCCTGGTGGTACCTCTTTCTCTTCTAGCACCTTAAAGTCACAGCTAACAAACCGCTTGCAGTTGCTCCAGCACTTCTGGCTCCTTCGTGCTCTGTGTCTGTGTCTGTGCTCACCTTGATCCTCTTCCAGGAATGGGTTCCCTCGCCTCTTACCTTAGAACACTCTGCCTCTGAAGAGTGCTTCTTACTCCACTCCCCAAAATCGACCTCTTTCCTCAGCTACATCCCGTGAACACTAAAAACACTTGACTTGTGTCTCTGTCTGAATTCCCTGCAGGACTGCTCATCGAGGGCAGAGATTTTTCTCTCATATTTATACATCAAGCAGAAGCCTGGCTGGGAGAGGAATGAAGGGAGGGAGGAAAGAAAAGAAGAAAGGAAGGAAGGGAGGCGGGGAGGGGAAAAAACAAGAAACATGGACTTATTCTCCCCACTTTCAATGTGGACATTAGAAAAGCCTTTATGGGATGCCATTTTCTACCCATTTCTCCAAATTAGAACAAGAATAATCATGGACATGGAAAGAATGGAGGATCCCCATAGTGCTTTTATTACCTCAGAACTGGCAAGTGTCACAAGGTCAAGGTCATCAGCAGCAGCTCTTTAATGCATATCAGAAGAGGTGGAAGAGGGCTGATCGTGCACTTTCTACCACCTACAGAATAAAGTCCAAACTCCACAGCAAGTTGGTCAAGGCTCTCATCTTATCTGCTGCTATTTCTCACCAATCCTACCACACAGATCACTTACTTCCTGTTCTTTCAGTATGCTCCACATTTTAATTTAGTTTTACATTTCTGCCTTAGTAAAGGCATTCAGCTCAATCCAAGCCGAAGCCAAGCTCAAACTAAGCCAAGTTCGAATGGCCCTTCTCCACTGAAGCCCTCCCTCTACTCTCCATTCCACAACCCTGGACTGGGACTACCATCCCTCTTCCCACTGCGTTCTCTTAACACCTTTTGTTCTGTTATAGCATTTTTAGCCTTTATAACGGGTCTATGGTTTTTTTTTTTTTTTTACATTCTTTTAGAATCTTGTGTGGGGCGAGGTATGCAGCAAATATGGAATAAATGGCTGCTGGACTGAAGGACAAAGAGCAGAGTGGTCCCTATTTCAAAACAAAAACGGAAAGCCAAGGCACCAAGGAAATTCTCTTGCCAAGCAGTGGAATTTGATCTCTGGGGAGTTTGGGAGGTTTCTACATGGGAATCAGAAGCTTTTGCATTCCAAATGATAGCATAGGCATTCCACAGTCCTTGCAAGTAGGTCAAGCCATTCTTCCAAAGTCTAAATGTTCCGTGCTTTTATTTATTTTTTCCCTTCAAGAAAGACAAGTTCTACTAACTGAATTCCAATCGTCTGGGTCAGTGTTTCAAAAGCTTGGTATTTTAGCCGTTTTTATTTTAAATTTTTAATCCTGTACATTTCCCTCAAGCTTGGCTTTAAAGCAGGCCTGATGTAACATCTCATATTCTATATTTTTGTGTCATACCAGCTCTCTGAAAAGAAAAAATAGACCGTGTTCTAAATTTGCCTTGCGATAGACAAGAAAAGTTCTTTGGAAAAAATGTGTTTGACTAAACTGATAAGGGACTCAAGAGTTGGAAAATTTCAGTTTAAGGTAAAAAGTTTTAAGTCTAGCAAGTAATGTATACAGTCATCTCGCTGTATCGTGGTTCACTTACTGCGGCTTCATTGTATCACGGGTTTTTAAAAAAGAAAATCTAATTCTGTATTGCGGAGTTTTTGCTATATCGCGGGATTTTGCGGTATATAGATATTTATATAATATTTATGATTTTAATTATTTTTCCCTAAAAATTTAAAATATAAAAATATAAAAAATGTTCATTCAAACTTATTAAAAGAATATTAAATCAAAATAAAATACAGTATGTATTTCATCAGCAGATGAATACTGTACTGTACACAATGGAAATGCAGTACGCCACTACTGCTTGCACAAGTTTGCCAATGTGAGATTGTACACGGCACACTATTGGCTGATGGAATGGAAGGCGACCAACCACAACACTGTGTTTTGTATCCTGGGCGCTGATTGGCTCGGTGACCGTAGCATCAGTCTCTTTGCTTTCTCGCACTGTGCGCATACGTTCAGCATCTCTCCTTGTCCACTTCACATCGACATCTGATCGCTGTGCATAGTGTTGCTCTGCGGTGTTGTGTTTTTCTGAAATTTTCGTAAAAGTGTGAATTTATTTCAAGCCCTACAATGCCACCCAAACGTTCTGTGCCTTCTAAAGCTTCTGGCAGTGAACCCAAGCACCAGAGGAATATGCTTACCATCAAAGAAAAGGTGGAACTTCTCAACATGTTAAAGGAAGGCAAAAGCTACGCAGCTGTAGGCTGCCATTATGGGATCAACGAATCTACTGTTCGCTACATAAAGAAAGACGAGAAGAATATTAGGTCTACGGCAACAATGACCTTCAACAAGACTGTGGAGAGGGTGGTCACTTCCCGTAATAAGGCCATTGTGAGCGTGAAGTCTGCATGGGCCCTATGGATAAATGACTGCAGGAAGAAGAATATCTCTCTGGATACCAACACCATCCGGACAAAGGCCAAGAAACTTTATGATAGTTTTGCAGAAAGCATGGATGTTCACGAGTGTGATGAGGATGAAGACGAGGATGATGACGCAGAAGCAGGACCGTCGAGTGCTTCTCCCACCAGACAGACCCCATTCAGTGCCAGCAAGGGCTGGTCTGACAAATTTCAGAGACGCTTTGGACTCAAGAGCGTTTCTCTGCATGGAGAAGCTGCCTCTGCGGATGTCCACTCACAACCGTTGAGAGACGAAGACCTGACAGAGGTGACAAAGTCAGCAAGTGAAGAAGAAGATGAGGAACAAGACGAACTACAGGTTGGAGAAGAGGAGGAGGTTGGCCTAACACTCGATTGTCTTGCAGCCACGATCAGAATGGCCAAAGAACTTCAGCGAGTGGCTGAAGAATGGGACCCCCAGATGCTTCGTTCGTTGTACTTTGTAAATACAATCTAGAGTGGCATGTCAGTTTATAAAAACGTTCTCACTCAGAAGAAAAAGCAGCACCAGCAACTTCCATAACTGTGCTCATCACTCGGACAAAGAGATCAGTTACACCTACGCCTTTAGCGGGAATAGAAGTTACTGCCCAGGGCGAAGATACTGCACCACCTGATGAAGCGCCTGATGAAGTGGTGCCTTCAGAAGAGCTGTAATGCTCTTCTTGGCTGTGCAGTACATTCATCTCATCGTCATCACCTTCATTGCCATCAGTACAGCACAGCTACATAACCCATATAGAATTTTATATGTTGTTAAAATTACATAGGTTTAAGAGTGTAGAAAGTGTTTAAGAGCATATGAAGTGTTTATAAGAGAGTGGGAAAGGTTTAAAGGAGTGTGGGAAGGGTTTATAAAGCCTTAAAATATATATAAATAGTAAAATAAATATAACGCGCTACTTCGTGGATTTTCACCTACTGTGGGGGTCCCTGGAATCTAACTCGTGTGATAGGTGAGGGATCACTGTATGTTAAAGCCTTTGTTTCAGAAACTACAGATAAGGCCTATCCTGGCTCCTGGGAAAACAGCCAACCTCCTGGGACACCGCTAAAGATTACCATCTGGGGACAACTGGAGGCATCTGGGCCTTTGTGTTCCAGGGAGAGACAGACTACCACCTATCCCTGGGAACAGCTAACTGCCCAGGACAGGAATGTTGCAGCTTCTTTCACCTAATCCTCCCTGATTCTCAAAGCCCTCACCTCACCTTGTTTATTCCCTGGTATAAAAACCTTGGCCGGGAAAGAAAAGACAAGATGGTCTATTTGGGTGCGAACCCGCCACCTTCTCAGATCGCCGGCCATCTGAATAAAGCGCCCATAAAGACTCAATCACTATCTCTGCTTATTGGGTTTGGTGGTGACAGGCAGCACGGATGCCGGTGTCTTCCAGTTTCAAAACTACACTGCAGTAATAAGACTGTCTCAGGGGAGAGGTCTATGGAAGATTCTGAGGTAGAGTAATCAGGCATATTCCAGTGGAGGTTTTTCTTTTCTTTGAACTTAACAGTTTTCAGAACTATCTAAGAAATGTGGGAACTACAAGACAAATCCAGCGTCCCTTGTTTTGCCATAATTAGTAGACTTTGGGGGACTGGATCTGTCAGCTTCACTGCTATTATTTGTCATCCCTCCTTCAGTCCCTGGTGGCCACCCTGGAGTCCTGTATCCTGTGTCATTTTTTATATCCTCGGTCAATAATTGTGCAGGAGGGGAGAAAATGGTGGCAAAGTAGGTGGGAGCTGAGCCCACTTGCTTGTGCACCCAACTGGGACACTTAACTGATCTTTCAAAGGACAAAGGATGCTTCGAAACAAGCAGTAAGGAGGTTTTATAGGAGGTTGGGAAAAGTCCCTGGTCAAGCAAAGTCCCCAGACCTGGCACCAGAAACCACAGCCACTGCAGGGAAAACATCGGAGGAAAGTCGGGTCAGTGATAGCAGCCTAGCGGCTCCCTCCCCTCCCAGGGCAGGCTAATCCCAGAAGAGACTTCAATAGGTAAAGTCGCTGAAGGGGAGCGGGGGAGAAAAAGCACACAGGCACACACATAGCTGGCGGTCCACCCAGGCTAGGGCAGAGGCTGCTGGCTGAGACAGTGCCAGAGAGTGGTGGAGATCCTGGTGGCACTTTGAGCTGGGAGAAGAGGTGGACCATGACTGGCCCTGTCTCACTGAGATAGACTTGGGTCTTGCCAGAGAGTTGGAGCGTGTGCAAAGCCAGTCAGTAGCTTGGAGCAGCAGCGGCGCCCAAAAGAGACTTTTTTCAGAAGGGACCTGGTCAGTGCAGCTGCCCGGCCATCAAGATGGGAGGTTTGGGGGAACAATTTGCTCCCACGATTTGCACCTCACAGACTGATCAAAGGGGTGCAAAGTGAGGTGGTCTATCAGCCTGGCACAACTGGGTAGAAAGGACAGTGTGGGCTACATGGTGCTCCAAGGGCATGTGGCTGGAAATGGGGTGCCTTGCTTATTGTAGCCCAGACTGAACCTACTTCCTTCCCCAGCCACCACCGGCAGGAGCCAGGAAGGTCTGCAAAACCAGCAGGGCAGGCTAACAACTACCAGCAGGAAGCTCTTTTTTTTTTGTTGTTGGTCCCCGCAAGAGTAAGACAGTAGGACCTGGAGCTGAG
This sequence comes from Micronycteris hirsuta, assembly GCA_004026765.1. Taxonomy (NCBI): domain Eukaryota; kingdom Metazoa; phylum Chordata; class Mammalia; order Chiroptera; family Phyllostomidae; genus Micronycteris; species Micronycteris hirsuta. The sequence goes on along the minus strand of PVJI01025320.1, from coordinate 7,821 downwards.
ACAAAACCAGAGGCAGCTCCAAAAACAAGTCAGAGGGAGAACACCAAGAGCTGAGTCAAATTTCACCTTGCTCTGCAGCAGAACTTGCATTTTTTAAAAAATTTCACTTTCTTCTTTTCATTTACTTAGGTTTTTTTGTTTGTTTTGTTTTTCTCCCTTTCACATTGCAATTATTCTTTTTTCACTTGACTCATATTCCAAATAACTCACTACTGTTGGTCTTTCACTTTTTAATTGTTTTATTCAGATTATATAGGATTTATCATATTATTGTTATTCCAAATCCCACATAGCACTCTTCCCTGGTCTTAATCCATTTTGTTATCTTCCTGTGCTTTATTACCGTTGTGGTAAACTTTATTTTCTCTCACACTGCGCATGTTCCTATCCTTCATTCTCACTCTTTCTCCTCCATCTAACCTTGCATAAGCGCTCTTCTTTCTTAAGTCAGCTCACATTCTTTTGCCCCTCTTATAAGAGTCTTCTGTCTTTTCCATCTTTTATAAACAGTGGCTAGATTTCATCTTCCCCCTGCCCCTGATCAGTAGAATAAAGAATTTTATTTCATTTTTTTCTCTTTGTTTCCCCCCCCACCCCACTCTCTCAACCTGGGCTTTACTCCTTACTCTTATTAGTTAGCTTCTCCCATCCTCTCAATATCATTTTCCTTTACAGTAAACATCTCATGTTTACTTTTCGCTTCCGTATAACATCCTTATTCCTGTTTCACCTTATTAAACTTCATTCAGCTGTCATTGCTATTGATCCTGCTGTGGTACTTCTGCAATTTTGCTCCTGCTGGTACAATACCTTTTCAATCTGACTTCAAACCTCAGAGTATACTCTTCCCATTCCTTACCCCATTGTTCCCATAGCCTTTTGAGTTTTACTTACATTTTAAATTTTGTTCTCTCCCTTTCTTCACCTTGGTTCTATCTCTACTCTTATCAATTCTCTTCCCTCTTACCACTCAATAACATTCCCCCTCTTTTAGTCATCTCATATTCCTGTTGTCATATTTTATAATATCCGTAATCTCTCTTCAACTTCATTAATACTTGCTCAGTTGTGGTTGAGATTGCTGATCTGGTAAGGGGTTTTTATTGCTGGCCTAAGTTTGGTTGTCTGGTAATGATGCTTTGGTAACCAACACCTGTACAAGAGCAAACAAGACAAGGTGGGAGTTGTGACTACCAGTAAGCCCGCTGGAGGAGAGAACCCACCAACAAAGGAACCACCAAGAGGTAAAATCCAAGCACAACCAGACAGCCCACACAAACAGAAGGGCAACCCTACAGCATCCAGAAAAGGAGATCAGAGAGTCTGCACCACTGAGTCCCACAGAAAACCTACCACAAAAGTCCACCCCATGAAGACAGCTGGCAAAACAGAGCACCCTGAGATGCAGAAACAAAAAAAAAAAAAAAAAGAGTCACCTAAAATGAGGGGGAAGAAAGAAACAATAATCAAAAGGAATGGAAGAATCACCAATAAAAGAGCAAACTGAAATTGAGACAAGCAAACAGATACAGAATTCAAAAATGGTTATAAGGATGCTGAAGAAACTCAGTGACAACTACAAGGATCTGACTAGGCACTACAACAACATGAAAAAGGAAATAGAAAATATAAATAAGAACCAGGAAGAAATGAAGAATACAACATATTCAATAAAAAAAACACTAAAAGGAATTACAGCAGGCTGGAAGAAGCAGAGGACCATATCAGTGAGCTGGAAGACAAGGTAGAAAGAAATACTCAAAGCAACAAAATGAAAAGAAGACTCAAAGAGTATGAGAACAGCTTAAGGGAACTTCAGGACAACATGAAATGTAACAAAATTCGCATCATTGGAATACCAGAAGAAGAAAAAAAGGAGCAACAGAGAAATTCTGTGTGCAAAAATAATGACAGAAACTTCCCAACTTGGAGAGGAGAAGCTACGTAAGTTCAGGAAACACAGAGGGTCCCAATGAAGATGAACTGAAAGAGGCCTACTCCAAGACACATCATAATTACAATACCAAATATTAAAAACAAAGAGAGAATCTTAAAAGCGGCAAGACAGAACCAGAGTGTAACATACAAGGGAGCCCTGATAAGACTAGCAGCTGACTTCTCAATGGAAACGCTCCAAACCAGAAGAGAATGGCAAGGAATATTCCAAGTAATGAAAACCAAAGGCCTGCAACCGAGACTACTCTACCCAGCAAGGCTCTCAATTAAAATGGAAGGTGAAATAAGGAGTTTCCCAGAAAAAGGAAGCCAAAAGAATACACCTCCACCAAACCAGCACTGCAAGATATGCTAAAGGGACTGCTTTAAGAAGATGAAGAATAAGAGTGAGGAAGAGAAGACACAGGTACAAATGGGAAAAATGGCAATGAATAAGAACCTACCAATAATAACCTTAAATGTAAATGGATTAAATGCCCCAATCAAGAAACACAGGGTAGCTGAATATATTAAAAAACATGATCCACACATATGCTGCCTACAGGAAGCCCACTTCAGAACAAATGACCTACACAGACTGAACGTGAAGGGTTGGAAATAAATATTTTAAGCAAATGATCAGGAAAAGAAAGCTGGGGTAGCAATACTGATGTCAGACAAAATAGACTTCAAAAGAAAGGCCATAAAAAGAGACACAGAAGGACATTTCATAATACTCAAGGGAAGAATCCATCAAGAAGACATTAACATTGTAGACATATATGCACCCAACATAGTAACACCCAAACATATAAGGAAAATCTTGGAGGACTTCAAGAAAGATTTAGACAGCAACACACTTATAATAGGGGATTTTAACACCTCACTGTCAACAATGGATAGAGTTTCCAAAAAAAAAAAAAAAATCAACAAGGATATTGTGGCATTGAACAACTCACTACATCACATGGATTTAACAGATATATATATAAACTCTTACATCCAAAAGCAGCAAAATACACATTCTTTTCAGATGCAAATGGAACATTTTCAGAGATAGACCACATGATTGGACACAAAGCAATCATATCGAGCATTTTCTCAGACCACAAAAGCCTGAAACTAGAAACCAACCTCAGGAAAAAAACTCAAAAAAAGTGAAATTCATGGAGACTGAACAGCACACTATTAAACAATGAATGGGTTAAGAATGAGATCAAGGAAGAAATCAAAAAGTTTCTGAAAATAAATGAAAATGAACACAAAACAGTCTAAAACCTATGGGGCACGGTGAAGGCAGTCCTGAGAGGGAAGTTCATAGCAATACAGGCCTACCTAAAAAAGAAACATTTCAAAGAAACAGCCTAACCCCACATCTACAAGATCTGGAGGAACAACAACAAACAAAGCCCAGAGCAAGTAGACAGAAGGAAATAACCAAGATCAGAGCAGAATGAAATGACATAGAGACTACAAGAGCAATTCAAAGGATCAATAAATGCACGAGGTGGTTCTTAAAAAGATAAACAAAATTGACAAGGCTTTAACCAGATTCATGAAGAAAAAAAGAGAGAGGATACAAGTAAATAAAATCAGAAATGAAAGAGGAAAAATTACAACTGATTAGTAAAAAAGAAAAAAGATAAAAAGAAAAAAAAGAAGTCACAACTGGTATCACTGGAATACAAGAAACAAGATATTACTACAAACAACTATATGGAAGAAATTTGAAAACCTCGGTGAAACGGACACATTTCTAGAAAAATATAATCTTCCAAAACTGAATGAAGAAGCAGAGAGCCTGAACAGACCTATAATAGCTAATGAAATTGAAACAGTAATCAAGAAACTCACAAAACTCATGGCACACACAAACCCTGGGAGGGACCGATTCACAGGAGAAATATACAAAACATTTAAGGAAGAATTAACCCCTATCCTTCTCAAACTATTCCAAAAAATCCAAGAAGGAGGAAGATTCCCAAACTCTTTTTATGAGGCCAGCATCATCTTCCCAAAAGCAGATAAAGGCACAACAAAAAAGAAAACTACAGGCCAGTATCGCTGATGAACACAAATGATAAAATCCTCAACAAATATTGGCAAACTGCATCAAGCAAATACATTAAAAAGATCATACACCATGATCAAGTGGGATTCATCCCATGAATGCAAGGACGGTACAAAATTTGCAAATCAATAAACATAATACATCACGTAACAAAAGGAACAAAAATCACATGATCATATCAATAGACACGGAGAAAGCATTTGATAAGGTACAGCACCCATTTATTATAAAAACACTCAGCAAAGTGGGAACAGAGGGAGCAACCTCAATATAATAAAGGCCATATACAAGACCTACAGCCAACATCATACTCAATGCGCTAAAACTAAAAGCTTTCTCACTAAGGTCAGGAACAAGGCAAGGGTGTCCATTTTCACCACTTCTATTCAACATAGTATTGGAAGTTCTAGCACCATGATCAGACAAGAAAAAGAAATAAAAGGTATCAAAACTGGAAAGGTTAAGTAAAACTGTCACTGTTTGCAGATGACATGATAGTGTACCTAAAAACCTAGAGAGTACACCAAAAAAACTAGTCGACGTATTTTTAAGTGAATTTTGTAACACAATAGGTTACAAAGTAAATATTTAGAAATCAAAGGCATATTTGTACACCAACAATGAAATATCAGACACAGAAATCAGGAAAAAAAATCCCATTTGTCCTAGTTAAAAGAAAAAGTACCTAGGAATAATCCTAACCAAGGAGATAAAAGACCTATACTCGGAAAACTACACAACACTGAAGAAAGAAATGAAGGAAGATACAAATAAATGGAAGCATGTACTGTGTTCGTGGATGGTAAGAATTAACATCAATATGTCCATACTACCCAAAGCAGTTTATAGATTCACCACAAATCCCTATTAAAATACCAATGACATGTGTATGGGAAAACACATTTGCCAATGATACTTGGGACAAGAGTTTGATCTCCAAAATATATAAAAAACTCACACAACTCCACTCCAGGAAGACAAACAACCCAATTATAAAATGGGCAAAGGACCTGAACAGATACTTCTCCAAGAAGCACATACAGAGGGGCCCAGAGACATATGAAAGGATGCTCAGCATCACTAGCCATCAGAGAGATGCAAATTGAAACCACAGTGAGATATCACTTCGCACTGGTCAGAATGGCCATCATAACCAAATCAACAAACAAGGTTGTGGAGAAAAGGGAACCCTAGTACACTGTTGCTTGGAATGCAGACTGGTGCAGCCACTGTGTTAAACAGTACGGAATTGTCTCAAAAAACTGAAAATTGCCTTTTGACCTGGCAATCTACTGCTGGGAGTGTACCCTAAGAATCCTGAAACCTATGCACTCCAATGTTCATAGCAGCACAATTTACAATAGCCAAGTGCTGGAAGCAACCTAAGTGCCTATCAACAAATGAGTGAATCAAGAAACTATGGTACATTTACACAATGGAATTCTACACAGCAGAGAGAAAGAAGGAGCTTATACCCTTTGCAACATCATGGATGGAACTGGAGAGCATTATGCTAAGTGAAGTAAGCCAGGCGGTGAGGGACAAATATCATATGAACTCACCTTTAACTGGAATAGAATCAACAAAGGAAAAAAGCAAGCAAAATATAACCAGAAACATTGAAATTGAGAAAAATCTAACAATACCCAGAGGGGAGCGGGAAGGGGACTATGGGGAGAAGGGTTTTCAGGAACCACTATGGAGGACACATGGACGGAACTAAGGGGAAGGGTAGGGGCAGGGGAGGGTGGTGGGATTGGAGGGGGTAGGGGGAGGAAAGGGGAGAGGAAACAGACAGCTGTAATTGAACAACAATAAAGTAATTAAAAAAAAATCCTGAAACACCATTTCAAAAGAACCTATGTACCCCAATGTTCTTAGCAGAGCTATTTAAAATAGCCAAGTGCTGGTAACAGTGTAAGTGCCCAACAGTAAATGAGTGGATCAGAAAACTGTGGTGCATTTACACAATGAAGTACTATGCAGCAGAAAGAAAGAAGGAGCTCCTACCCTTCATGACTGCACGGCTGGAACTGGAGAGTATTATGCTAAGTGAAATAAGCCAGGCAGTGAAAGACAAATACCATATCATCTCCCATATAAGTGGAACCTAATCAACAAAACAAACATGCTAGCAAAATAGAACCAGAGACATGGAAATAAAGAACACACTCCAGTGACTAGAGGGGACTGGGGAGGGGAATAAAAAGGGCAAGAAGGGGAAGTGTCAAGTTAAGGAACATGTATAAAGGACCCATGGACGAAGACAAAGAGGTGGTGGGAGAATTAAATGTGGGAAGTGAGGGTGGGTAGGGCAGGAAGGAGTAATGGGGGGGCAGGGAAATGGGGACAAGTGTAATTGAGCAATTAAAATAAAAGAAAAAAAATAATTGTGCAGGAAGCCCAACAACTTTTTGAGTTTACATTTTGTTCTGTTTTTTCAACGTTTCTATTAGGCATTTAAAATAATTTGTATTTTATTTTACATCTTCGGACTGGGACATCAAACATATTTAAGGAGGAAGCTATAGTGTATATTGGGGGAGAAATAAAACAGCTTCACCATTACTAAGCATTTCTATGCATCAAATACTTCTGCCACCATCAGCCCCACAAAGCAGGTGAGAAAACGAAAGCTCAGGTACAGCAAATAGCTGGCCTGCAATCATGCAGGTGGGCAGGGACTTAGTATCACAAGAACCAAATTTGTTTGATCTCCCAAACTTGTTTTTTACCTACTATACTACACTGCATTCTAAGCCCATTTTACAATGTAATTTTCAGAAATAAGTTCCACACTAAAAATCATGGTAAACCTCACTTTTCCTCCCTCAGTTTCTTTGATTGGTCCATCCATCCTCTGCCTCATTGAAAGAAAGAAAAGAAAAGAAAGGAAAGGAAAAGCAAAGAAAAGAGGTATTTATGGAATGGTTCTGGAATAATTAAAGGATCTAAGGCTGCATGAAGATGTTTTGTTTCTTTTCAGTTTTTAAACAGTTTTTAAACGATCTCAGGGCTTTAGGTTTTAAGAAATTACCCAAGAGGAGAGTTTAAAATTTCATATAAACTGTTGTAAAGTATTTAAAAATTTAAGTTCCAAATGCCACCTAAAATACTTGTTCCATTAGGAAAAATAACAACAAAGAATAAACAACAACAAAATACCACTGGTTTGTAAAACTAATGGAGTCAACCCTATCTATTACTCAGTTATTATTTTACTCACATAGTAAATCCTTTCCCACAAAGCAAGTAACCATTTGCAGTCAAGCACAGCCACTTCAGCAGTTACGGAAAACCAGGAAGCACTTTGTGAGCACCACATACAATAGTTAGAAAGAAAGCTGTTTTTTTCTGATGGGACATCTATGACACAAGGTTTGGGTATTCTAAATAATCAGAATATTTTTTTAAGTCTTAAATTTTGCATCTCAAATTAGGTAACTTAAAAAAAAGGAAGAGAGGACTTCCACCAAGATGGCGGCGTAGGTGGACGCACTCGCTGCCCGCACATCCAGAGTGTCTAAACAACGAACGCAGTAGTGAAAAATTAAACAACCAGACGGACAGAATCGAACTAAAGGGAAGTCCAACACCCAGGAGGAAGGAGAAGACCAACATCCAGGCCGGCCCCGCCCCCAGAGGCAACGTCATCCAAAAAGCGACCCAGGTTGCAGGCACCTGCCAGCCGACAAGTGCACCGAGATAAAAAGAATGAAAATGGCCAAAATGAAAGATCAGAACAAATTACAACTAACGGATGACGACATAGTCAACCTATCAGATGCGCAATTTAAAATGCTTGTAATCAAAAT
>PVJI01025319.1:0-20641 GCA_004026765.1 Micronycteris hirsuta | reverse complement strand
TCCGTGGCAATGGCCGGTGGCATTCCTGTCCCCACCCGTTTCTCTGCGTCTGTCTCCGGTGTCACAGGCCAGGACAGAGGGCTGCTTTGGTGGAAGGCACAGGGAGAGCCTGGTGCCCAGAAATCCCTGTCCACATCTGGTACCTGGGCCATAGAGGTGTCACACGGAGCCACTGTCTGGTTTGAATGCCACCCGCCGGGGCAGGGGCAGCGGGACTTGAAGGGAACAGTTGAGTTTTGGTTGTGGGAAGCAAAGGGAGAGGCCTGGAAGCCCACACTCCCCCCTCCGCCCCCCGAGAGGAGCTCACGGAAGGTCCCAAAGGCCCAGGGTGCGCCCCGGACCCCAGGCGGCCTGGCTGGAGGCGCCGTGCGGAGGAAGGAGAATGGGGGGCAGTGGTGGGGCCGCGGACGGGGTTACCCTTGATGGCAGTGCTCTGGGGCTTTGCATCCGTTCGCCCACGAGCGTCACCAGACCCTACAGAGTGGAGACGGGGAGGGGCCTCTTTTCACAAAGGAGCCATCGTGGGTGGGATGCGCCCAAGGGGCAAGTCAGAGAACCTGCCGACAGGTCCCCGTACAAGGCAGCTGGAACGAGGCTTAAAGAAAGGTCGCATTAAAGAAGCTATCAAAGGGGCCGTGTGGTGGGGACAGTGGACCCATGCCGGCCGGCTCTTTGTTGGCATGGCTCCCTCCAACTCTGCATCTTCCCGAAACCTACCCAAACACACACATCCTCCGTCATCACTAAAGGCTCGCTCTCCGAGCCAGGATTCCACTGCGGGAGTCACAGCCCGAAGCCACCGCCCAGTTCTGCACACCCAGGTGCCCCTCTGAGTTCGGTTCCCACCCCCCCAGCTGGCGCAGCCACAGGCCCCTGGGAAACCTCGTGTCGTGAAGCGTGAGTGGAGCTTCCCCGCCAGGTGTCCCTCCGCTCCCTGAGGGCTCACCTGTGCGGAGCCAGCTCACGCCTGTGCCGTCAGGCACCAGCCTCCCAGAAAGCTTGTTTGTTCGATGCGTATTTCACACCTTAAAGTCGTCAGCTGGCCTGTTCCTTGCACTGGCTCTGTTTCTCCGAGCACACTGCGAGCTCCTTCGAGCAGAGCATCCCACGTCGGGTGTTCGGGCAGCTGGACCGGCACGCCGGTGGCGGGTCCGGGTCCGAAAGTGCTGGGATGCACAGACCGATGAGTGACAGGCCGGGGGACTCAGAACCGCACCCCGCCCCCCAGCTCGTCTCCACCTTTGCTGATGTTTGCACCAAGTTAAGCTCATAAGAAAAGATATCAGAGTCCTGGCCATTTCTCATGCTGAGTCTGGTTCCAATTCAATTAAACTCCACACAGGGAAATGCCAGAAAGAGAGAGAGCAAAGCCAAACAGCCCAGGGGAGCTTCATTTTAATTTCATTTTTAGACCTGAAATCCAATCAGCTAACGCTGACAGAGTGTCTCCTGTGCACGCAAGCAGGGCGCACAAATAAACAGATCCCCGGGCCGTCCTCTCGGGACCAGATGCCTTCCGGGGCAGAGCCCAGGACTCAGAGACAGACCAGGGTGCCGTGTTCCAGATATGCCTCAAGATCTTGGAACAAATCATGTAAACGCAGCCTCAGGTTTGGTTTTGGCGATGCACTTGAACCTGAGTGTCAGCAGCAAATGGAGGCTGCCCTGGAGCTCCCAGGTGAAGCAGTGCGACCTGATGCTTTGGACTCTGCTGCCTCTAAGAACCTGTGCTAGACCCCTTGTTGTTCACCAATGCAAACTGTGACTGCTGGAGCAGTGGCAGCCGTCCTAGCACCATAAGGATACCAGCTGAGCGTGAGCCCCAGGTGTTACGAGAATGGTTCTCGAGGCCGCCGTCCCACCCTGAAGTATCCTGGTGTGTGAGATAACATTTTCTTTTGTGTTTCAGGCATTTTAATTTGCCCAATTTTGCAATCACATTAGCCCAGAGAGCAGGAAAAATAAATTTCTCCTGGGGTATTTCTCCTCTTCTTTACTTAAAAAAGTGTATGTCTATAATGTATATATAATACACACACGCAAATATATATATAGAATTTTTAATGGGAGGCAATAATTACATATTTCTCAGCAGGATGGTATGAGGGTTGGTGAAGTAAATATGACAAAACCTCTATAGAAGTGTGACCCCATTTCTCAACTGTCTTCACTCACACCTCGCCAGACCGCCTGGCTCTGCCCCCTTCCCAACATCAGCCTTGCCGCAGCTCTGCCCGGTGTCAGCCCCAGAGTCAGGAGGGCAGCCCAGCGGCACTTGTCTTCAGGACTGAGACCACAGGGCTGGGGTGGGAGCATGGTGCGGCAGGGGGTGGGGGGGTGGACAGTGCCCTCGGCACCACTGGCCTGTGAGGACCAAGCCCCGAGCTGCTTCCGTCACTGTCCTGGGGCCCCAGGCTGTTCACCCAGTATAGGCACTAGATGACATGCGGAAAAGGGACGTCGGCTTTGGCAGCAGAAACCCACCCTGACCAACTCAGATGAAAGCCAAAAATACCCACGTTCTCTGTGACAAGCCAGGGGTATTCCAAACCCCGACAACCTGAAACAGTCCTTTCAAAGTGGCATAAATCTTCCTACAAGACACTGCCACATTCTGACCTCACGGGACAGATGCAAAGCAAAATGGATCAATGATTAAAAAAAAAAGCCATGAATAACAAAATTCAAAACTCTGATCGATTGACCAGTGCTACAGCCTCTGCTTCCAGTGAAAGCCATAAAAGGGATAATTTTGTAGTAAGATGTGGCATTTCAGTGACACGCCGTGTCTGTTCATGTTTTTTAATCACCACACATGTTCACAAGGTCGGGGTCCCCCTTCTCCCAAAATGAGGGCCACAGACGTCCAAAGCGAAACCCATGGACGTGGAGACACATGGGGACGCAGAAATACACCGGTTTAATTTAAAATACGCTATGCCATCCCTCGTCAGTGGGAATACACTTAGAATCTACGTCTAGGTGCGCATGCCAGGACAGCGATGTCTTCGGGTCGCTAGTACAGAGGCGCCGCAAGCAGGTCTTTTTCGCCAGTGATCCGATCGATGTTTGCTCTCGGTTTCTACAGGCGAGTTCGCTGAGAACCAGGGAGGACGTTTGACGTGCCATTGCAACGCCCTGTTGCGCCTCCAGTCCTTGGGGAGGCGGGGCGACGGCCCTTCACCGCTGGTCCGGGCGGGATACACTGTTGCAGGTGCGCGGCGCGGCCACGCTCCAGGGGCCCCGCTTGGCAGCACTCCGTGGGCGCCGGGCCGGCGCTCCTGCGTCAACACGGGTGCAAGGCCTGCGGAAACCCCGCCTGCAAACCCCGGGCGGCGGCGGCGGCGGGACGTGTTTGCAGCGCAGGCGCAAAGCCACAGCTCGGCAGGGCCTGCCCTTCCCGCTGCGCGATTGGAAGCATGAGAGTGAGCAAAGCCAGGAGCGCAGTGGCCCGCGTGGGTCTGCTGTCGCTGACCCATGCTGGACATTGGTATTTTCGTGGAAGCCATGGGGCTTAGGAATATTCCCCGGGATCAGTAAGAGATGCTATGTCCTGATAGCAGCAACAAAACCAGGGACGGGAGCTGCTTTCTCGTTGCTGTGGTTTGTGATGCCCCGAAGACCTGTGTCTTCCTCCGCTGGGAGACACCACGTGTCCGGTGTGTGCTGGCTGCTAGTGCCCTCTGCTGGGCGGCGTGAGCACTTCGGGTCCCGCGGGGCCGTGGCCGAGCGAGCGCCCCCTCCCTGTGAGCGGTGAGGGTGGATGCCTCCGTCTTCCGCGTGCTGCAGGCAAGGCAGCTCCCAGCAGCATCACCCCGAGGAAAGCACTGTCTCTCCAAACTGCAGATGAGGCACAGAGACTCGTTCCTGCTGGGTGCTCCCGTGAGCAACGGAGGTTTGCTAGGACCTGCAGCTCCAATGGGCTCCTCGTTTCCTTCCTGCCTTCCCCTGTGTAATTCCATGTGTTGCAGTTAAATTTATTCCATGGCAACAGCCTCCTCCCGCTTCTGATCGCTGTCTCCTGGGCACACTGTGTAAAACGTGCTGTTTCAAGACCGTGGGCTTCGTGCAGGTGCCGGTGGTGAAATGCATCCTTGCGCTGTCATTTCCAGTCCAGACAGCAGCCACGACCCTGCCCGCCGCGCCGGGCTCCGGTTTATCACAAGGGATCAGTAGCGGGGAGCGAAATCAAAGGGAGAGGCACATGAAAGGCCCCCTCCTGGCGCCACGTCCTTTGAGGCCAGTGGGACCGGCGTGCAGGGGTGGCAGCCCCGCAGGCAGGGGTGCCGGGCGCACGAGCAGGTCGCACACCCACTCCCGGGCGGGGCTCCGTGGGACCCTTCAAACGCTCCTCCCCGGCTCAAAGCACCACGAACCTGAACAACATAAATCGGCTCATCTGGGCTTCAGACTTGACCCGAATGTCCACAGAGGGGTTCGCACACTTCAGGGAACCCGATTCAAGCTTTTTGTTTGTGAAGAGACGCAGAAGACAGACGGTCTTCACACTCTTCAAAGGCCCACACTGCACCCGGTGTGCTGTTCATGAAAGCCGTCCCCCTGCGTGTCGGAGCACCTGCCCATGGAGCCTCACAAGTCCCCAAACGCTCGGGCCGGCATCAGCCCTCTTGTCAGGCCGCGTGCACGCTCCCTGCCTCCCGTGAACCGCCTCGAACGTGCCGGTGGCCGCAGCTGAACAAGCAGCTGAACAAGCAGCTGGTGCTGGAAGCCACCGCGGGGGCGTGTGCAGGTCCAGAAATGGAGCATGCAGACATGTCACGTTGTTGTGCAGTTTGTGACAAATGTAAAAACCATACGGCAAGGACATGAAAGTGTTTTATGTCTGCCTCGTACTTTCCTGGGATACTTCCCGAAGTGCTCGGACCGCGGCCCTCCCGTCAGAGAGCACCCGCTGAGCGGTCTCGCAGGCGTGTGCTCCTGGGACGTCACCGGCCTGCTGGGAAGAGCTCACCTTCCCGAAGCCACTCCAGCGCCCCTCACCCTTTCCCCAGGGTGTCTCCCCTGCCTGGGAACAGAATGACCGTTTCCGTGTGTCCTGCGTAGGCAGTCCTAACGCCACCACACTGATGCTCACGCCAGGATCCTTTCTGGCCTTGGCCGCATCCAGCGTGGCCTCACTCGGCAGAAGTCACACCCGAATGTCAGAAGAGGAGAGAGGCCGGGGCAGAGATGCGGTGTTAATGGTGATAGTTCATCTCTGCGGTCGGAGAAACGCTAATTTTAAAATTGGCAGAAATGGTTCAGTCAGCAGGAAAATGGAGATGTCAGGACTGAATAGGGCTTTTCGGTCGCTGCGCGGCCCATAATTAATAGGTTGTTTACACTGGCACGCGTGCGCTTCCCAGCTTTCAGGGATCCATTTGCACTTTGATCCCCTGCGCGGCAGCAGATTGACAGCCCTGTGCCCTTCCCCGGCCGACACCTGGCCCATCAGAGGGGGAGCGAGCAGCATCTCTCACGTGCATTTGTGACGGCGGCCGGCCCCAAATATTGGGGAGTGAGAGACGCCGGTGTTCCCTATGATAAACGGGAAGGGGCCGAGATTGTTCGTAAGGGAAAGTCAATGAGCAAAGCCTCCCCCCAGTGCTGCTCTTCGGAGGCAAGGGCTTACATCCCGGGGTGAAGCGCGGCTCTTCAAAGATGGCGATTTGAATCTGGAGCAATTGGAAGCAGGCCTGCGGCGGCCGGGGTGCGGTTCCGCCCGACAGAAGCAGTTCAGGTGTTCAAGATTCACCCCCTTGCTCCACCCCATCGCAAACAGGAGCTGAAAATAGTTCCAGGGTCGTTAACCTCGTGATGCTAGGAAATCCTGCGTGGTCTTAAATGTTACACATTGAATGAAGACGGTAGTTCTTTAAAAAGAAAATGAAACTATATGCTCCAAGAAGCATATTATGAAAGTCCACGTGTCATATTAATGGGGGGGGGATCTACAGGCAACCACTGAATCTTAAAACCAGGGCAGCAATCAGCGTGCCGGTGTTTGGTGGAGAGGCACCAGGTTGCAGCTGATTTGTCTTAGATGCGGATTCCAGTTTGCATATTAAAATGTTTTGAACCAGGCCAGGAGGATGCGGAGCTCCCGCATGCGGTAAGGTTATCAAAACAGTGACAAATACACAGCACGGCGGCTCTGCAAACAAGCCGCTGGGGGTTACGTGTGGGTTTTCGTACCAGAAGACGGCTGGGCGGCCAGGTCCCTTGTTTGCATCCCTGATTGCGCCATGAATAATGAAAGTGCAGGAAGACACCGTGGTGTCCCGGTCCTGCGTGGAGAGTGTGTCTGTCGTTGGGGACGTGAATTACTCCTCTCAAACAAAAGCATCAGGATTATAAATACACCCCAATGCCCCTTGTGGGTAAGCCAGCACTGTACCCCTCTTTCCTGGGGCCTCTTTAGGCTGAAGTCGTTCTGACTCACACAAGGAACCAGGTTTGGGAAGGGGACTTAAGGTTATGTGGGACCGAAGTGACACATCCTGCTTCCGTGCAGACTGGGAAATCCAAGGCTCTTTTCAGCTGCTCCGCCTCGCCTCAGGGCTGGTCAGCAGGGGGGCTTCCACCCCCTGTGGGAGGCTCTGCAGAGACAGCCGGGTTCGCAGGCCTGGGTTCATTCCTGCTGCTGGTATCCTGAGCATCTAACCAATGGTGGAGATAGTAATAGTAGCTGAGTATACGGAGGGCTTGTATTTCAGCGCGAGCCTTTTTCTATCTGTTGTGGTTAAATCAGGAACACTCAGGTCTCGAGCGGAATCCGGGAGTTCTGCTGCGCGTTTCTCGCCTAGAGGGCCATGCTCACCGGAGCCATCAGCTCCCCCCCGAGGGGCTGAACGTCGGTGTCACCCGAGAAACAGTGGCGAGTGACACACAATCGCCAGGACCCCTGCTCGTGTGACGGTCTTTGACTCCTATGATCCGTCCTACCTAAACTTGCAAACAAGACGCCTCCAGAAAGGTCTTTGGGAGAGCCACCCTGGTGACGTCACAGAAAGCCCTCCCTTCGATCTCGGATCTGTGCCTCGTCCAAAACTCACACGTGTGCAGCCGCTCTATCAGTTACAAAGCCAAGCTAGAACATTCCAGACCCCAGAAACGTTTGCTTCCAGCAGGGTAGAAACAGGAAACCTAACCTCCTTTACCCCGTCTGCAGCACCGAGCCCTTACCTGGCCACGACCCA
The DNA here is from genome assembly GCA_004026765.1 of Micronycteris hirsuta. Classification (NCBI taxonomy): domain Eukaryota; kingdom Metazoa; phylum Chordata; class Mammalia; order Chiroptera; family Phyllostomidae; genus Micronycteris; species Micronycteris hirsuta. The sequence goes on along the minus strand of PVJI01025319.1, from coordinate 13,442 downwards.
GGTTGGAGGAGCACAACAGGGTGTTCAGACCCTGGCGTTTTTTTCTGCTGAGAGCCCCTGATTTTATGCACATCAGAGGGGCCCCGTGTCCCCGCAGACAACATGCTGCTGCAATACCGGAGCACAGCCGTTCCCTCTGCACAGTCCCTTGGCGGGAAGTGCCACGGAAAGTTCCCCTGGTCCCAGGACTGACCACACGGTGGGGGGCTGCGGGAAAGGTTCCAAGGAGCGCACCTTCATTGTGCTTAAAGAGACGGTGGCCTTAGGGAATCACAAGGGACGGATGGAATTCGAAGCTTCGGATAATTTCCTGCCCGAGCTTCCATCCGTAGGACAACGCTCTTGGTAGGGAAATTACCGCCGCGTTTCCAAACTGACAGCAGCTGCTATCTCTCCGGAAGATATTCTGTGCCTCGGAGGCAGAAAGATGAATGGCTAGTAATATTCTTTCTTATTAACCTGTTCCACAACACGGAATTATCTTTTTATCAGCGATCTATGTAGTATCCAGGATTCTACCCGAATGCAAGAAACCCTTAGTGTTTCAAGATGACGAGAGATAAAGAGACGAAAAATATTGCATAAAGGTGATTTATTACCAGGCAACCGTACAACATTCCAGCAACTACAGTGAACCCAAGAAGCGTCCCGTCTGTGGCCTGGGCCACCGGAGAGGTGAGGCGTTGCCAGCACAAGTGAGTTTGCAGCTGGAGCTGCGACCTCCCAAGAAATGAGATTTGTAAAGTGAACAGTCGTGCGGCCCGCGGAGTGGCAGCCAGCCGCGCAGCCAGGGAGACCCAGAGCGGCGAGCCTCTCCGTGATGCCTGCGCAGTTTTAAAGACTCCGGTTCCATCTGTGCCCCCCGCGGAGACTCTTCGCTGAAGGTCGCGCATTCACAGAGCCAGTGGCCTCCTGGAAGTCTCGTTTTGTAGGATGTTTTCAAAACCTCTGTTTGCAGCTGGATGTTTGCAGTGTGGATTCTTTCCCACTGGTTGTCCTTCGCTCCTCCTTAAAGTTCTGCCCAGAGAAACTGGTGCCGGTGTGTTGAGCCCAAGCAGGTCCGCTGCGGTTGGCAGGGAAGAGGCCTGGGAGGCTCCGTTCCTTCTCCCGAGTGACCCAGCGTTGCAGCTGTGGTGTCGGGTCTCCAAGGGGTCCCCAGCCATTCTGCGGCTTCCAGCATCCCTACCTACGTACTCTCACTTTTATTAGTTAGGTTTTCTCCCCCAAAACGTCCTTTCCCCCAACCTTTCCATCTTCCTCCATAGATTCGTCTCTTGGTCCCTGCCACACCAGCGGTTCTCAAAGTGCGGGATGTGGAACGCCGAGGTCCCGCAGCCCCTCCGAGCACCGGCAAGGTCGGCACCGTGTCCACGCCCTAGGACATGACTCGCCTTTTCTGTGGTGTTGATGGTTTGCGTTCCTGGTGGGAAGCAGGGGTGAGGGCGACTTCTGACCTTTCAGCAAAATCAAGGCCGTGACTTCAAACTGTGCAAGACGACCATTGTATTTTTCCCATCCATGTAATCACAGTTTTAAAAAACGGGGGGCCAGTTTCAGCTGGGAATGTCCCCTGCGAGCCAGGAAAAATGAATTGAATTAAAGCCTGGCTCTTCAGTGCAGCATTTCGTGACCCAGAGGAGGGGGTAAGGGGCGGACATGAAGCACCTGTCTGCATGGAGAAGCACGGCTTTGCCTCTAGAAGACACGTGTGTGCGGCCGTGAGCTGAACACGGCCTGTGGGGGCATGCCGCGTTTCCTTGAAGGCACGGCTGACACCCGTGATTCCTCAGCCTTGGATACTGGGGCCCGTTTTTTCAAGAAAAAGCGAAGTGGACCTACCACTTCAAGAGGAGCAACTGACAAAGTCTGTTGCCGTTGATACAATGAAAGATTTCATGTGAAAGTTGGAATTTGGAGAAAAACCTCGTACCCACAGCAATGAGCGGGCAGCTTCCTGATGTCTAAAGACGTTCGGATGGATGGTGGGGGGCGCGATGTGATGGATGCAGTTCTTGGGATGTGTCGCCATTTGGAAGACACGCATCACCTGGTGAACTTACATTTATTTCCAAATGACCATTGCAAAATTTTATGAAAATCATGCAAAAGCGAAAGATTGGCTCAACCTGTAAAGAAACCCAGTGGACTTTCATGGAACGGAATACAAAATGTGCGTGATCACAGTCTCGGGTTTAACATTTCAAAGTAACCTTTATGAAACCGCTGCTCGCCAAGTGTCGGTGTCGTAGCACAGAAAAGTGCGCGGGCCATGCCAAGAGACCGCGGGACTGCGGCTCCTTTCCCGCCACGCGTCCGCGTGAGAACAGGCATTCTTTGCGCAGTCGGCCGGAACAGCGTATCCCGGCAGGTTAAAGCAGAAACGGGGTTGAGAATCTCGCTGTCTCCTGTAAAGTCCGTCATTACAAGAGCGGTAAATTAAAATTCCATATTTTTCAGACTGTAAGACGCAACCCCCCCCCCAGATTTGGGAGGAAAATGGGGGTGTGTCTTATAGTCCAAACGTTTTATTTACATTTACATTGGTGAAATATTATGTTATTAAATATTTTACCACATTTTTTGCTTCAAATTTTTTTTTCCTATTTTCCTCCTCTAAAACCTAGGTGCATCTTATGGTCCGAAAAATACGTTAATTCCACTCATATTGCTGATTTTTTTTTATTTTGGAAAAGGTAGTTATTTTATGACAACCTTTATGTGAGGGCGGAATGGGGTTTATTGTTGTTTTTTAATTATTAGTAGCTTTTCGTTTCTCAGTTTTAATGTCTAGTAAGTGTAGATTGATGTAACCCACACAAACAAAAAACTCTTGGCGGGGGATCCTCAGAACTTTTTTAAAGTGTCCAGAGGTCCTGAGACCCAGGCGTTTGAGAACCACTGGTCAGCGCTGACCGCTCCGAAGCACCGGCAGGCTCATTCTCGTCCACCAGCTTGCCTGCCCGTGGGCCAGGGGACCCTAACCGGGGCCTGACTGGGCTTTCGGGAGTCCGCCAGCTCCTGAAACATTCACGGAATTTCGCATGGGTGTGCCTTTCTCCCCCGGAGCGGGGGCCATGGCTGTTATGAGTCTCCGTCAGTCACCACGAGCTGCTGCTCTCGGTCAGCATCAGGCAAGGTCCCTCTCTGCACTCTGCCCAGACGCTGAAGCACCCAGTGGCCAGCACGGAAGTCCCTGGGCCGCTGGTGTCGAGGAGGCAACCTCATCTGGCCACACAGTAGGGGACCTGCTGCGCGGGTCCGGGCAGGACCTGGAGCCTGTGGAAGCACAGGGCGCGCAGGGGACGGCTCCGCTCACAGTGTCTCCCCTCCAGCCGTCCTTCGCGCTCGGACTCCGCTCCTCCGGCGGGTGGCCGCTGCCCTCCGTCCCCTCTCTGCACGCCCATCTCAGCCCCGCCCTCGGGCCAGTGTGCGGTTCCGTGTGTCTCCCTGGCTAGACAGGGAGCCGCTCCGTCCACTTTTCTTTGCACCCGCCGAGCCTGGGACGTAACACGCGCTCAGTCATTACTGTTTCATCTAAAAGGAGGACACAGAATGTGAGTGACCGCCACCGTCACTGAGGCAAGACATTATGCAAGCGCAGCGATAACCAGGAAAAGGAAAGAACCCGGACCCAGGATCCAGACTCCTGTATTCAAAGCCAAGGTTCTGCCCCTAACGCTTTACTGACCTTGGCAGGCGACTCCCCCCTCGGTGGTCAGTCTCCTCATCTGCAAAGTTGAACAGTGACGGTGTGTCCCCCAGAGCACCCTGAGGATGGTCGGGAGGGTAAAGGGGGGAGTCTTGTCTGACGCCCACACGCTGGCGAGGCTCTCTGGGCGAAGGAGGTGAATTGCCCGCGTCCAACTGGACGTGCGGAGGCTTTCGGGGGCAGCTTTTGTGTGAAGTGCCCGTTTTTCCAATGTGTTAATCACCGTTAACCTCCTACACTCGTTTGAGGTTACATTTACAGAAGTCACCATCAAGGTAGCAACTGGGTTCATCACCTTTTCATCTTACACCCAGTTAACCTCTGACAACGTTCCCCTTGGCATGGCACCCGGTCGCGCCCGGAGGCCCCGGGCGGCGCTGGACGCTGTGCCCGCAGAGGCACCTAACGGCGGGTGCGGGCTGCCACACAGTCCAAGTTCCTTCATTTCCCTGATTATGGCTGCATTTGCATAATGCATGAATGCAATCGTTATTGCTGTTCAATAATGCATAAATATTCTCCCCTGCCGAAATCCATCTATTTCCTCTTCGTGGAATCTGTTGAGTGCAGGGTCCGGTGGTGGGTGGTTCGGTCTCATGTGTACTTGGGGGCTTGCAAACGGCAGGGCTCCAACTGGGGGGTGCCCCCGAGCCAGGGGCAGGAGCACGCTCCGAACCCTAGATGTAGTCTGCAGGATTGAAGGAGCCGGGTTTCCTTCCCCTCTCAGGGTGCGCGGTCTCCGGCATCCGGCGTTTAGCACTGGAGAAATGGCACATACTTCCCCGAGCACCTGGCAATCGGAGGCATTCACCTGTCTGATCAGACTCTCCTGGAAGGTCTCAGAAAAAGAGTTTTTTCTTTGTTTTGTTTTTCCCGACCTAAAGATGAACATGATCACATGCCTCAGAGATGTTCTTGGATGCTAGGAAACTCTCTCAGTTCTTAGAGGCCACGATCGTTGGCAGGGGTTCCCACTCCGACTTGGGGGCTTGAAATGCTCTGGTGACTGTCCTCAGGGTGGTTCTGTGGTGGTCACCGGGGCTGCGGCTTTGCCTCACGTGCCACGTGCTTGGGACAGAACAGGAGTGTTTATTTCTCACTGCACTGCTTCCTCTCTATTCCAAATACATCAACTCTATCTGCCTTCGCTTGTCACAGAGATGTAACCCAGGACTTCATTTGGGATCTAATGGAGAAGCTTCTCTCGTCTTAGCCTGTTTTCTGTTCGCCGTTCATGCAAACTCATCTAGTGACCAAATGAGACCACGTTCTAAAAACCGTGTCTGATGCTAGGACCCACCCCTACGGTGCCGAGGGCTGTGCCTCGCGGCGCGCGCAGGCTGCGGGGCCACTCCAGACCGGCGGTCACGTGCCCGCGCGCGGAAGGAGCGTTCTTCTCTCTGGCGGATGGATTTTCTGTCACTTCCCTGTTCCATCCTCCCCGAGCTGCTGCTGCTGAAGTTCACGATGCATCCCAATGTCTACTAACACGTGGCTGTTATTTAAAAAGAACGCATTTTTAATTCTGAGTGGTTCGTTATGAGCCAGAGAGAGGTCTGGCAGGCGTCCCATGGACCCTCCATGGGAAATACAAAAATACTTTTATTCCAAAATTGCGTGTACCTGTATAATAAGCAAAGAGAAATAGACTGTGACGCCGCATGTCAGAGGCACACCTGGAGCTGCCAAACCAATATCGGCTAAAGAAATCAATTTCTTACACCACCGGGCTGTTCACTGACCTCTTCGGCTCAGCCAGGGGGCACGCGCCATGGCACCGCCAGCGCCTGGCTGGTGAGGGACCTCAGGTTCAGAGAGTGCCGATTTTGCTGTTATTTCCATGTCCTTAATGGGCAAGTCTAAAGGCCCACACGGCAATTGATTGGGTTGTTTTTTTGTGTGTGTTTTTTTTAATCAATAGTGAGCAGATCACCGGGCATGGAGATCCGAGGATCGTCCATGGGGGAGTCTCGGCCACAATGTGAGGGGGCGAGGCTCTCGCTGGGGTCTCATCACGGTTTACATCTATAGGAGTTAACACGCAGCCCGCGTCAGTCAGAACTTAGGAGAGCCACCTCCACAGCGTGCCCACACTTTCTGTTATCTCCAGGGGGAAGAGAGCTGCTCACCACGTGGTCCAGGTGCTGAGCTCTTCCCTCCAGTGTCAGAGGGAGAAATAAAAGCCCCTGGGCCCCCTGTCCCCGCCACGCCGCCCTACACGACTGGCCTGGCACGCTCTGGCCTCACGTGGCTGGAGAATTCCGCCTCGAAACTCACTTTTACCAGCTGAGAGCTTGACTAGACACACCAAATGGCAGAAGCCTGCTCGTTTACATTAAAGCATATCAAGTAGCATAAACTAAGATGAAACTCACATTTCTCTGTGAGAATGTTATAGCAACACTGGGGAATTTTGCAGTTTTTAATAAATCCGCTGTGGCGGGGATTTCCAGCACCTTCAGGCTGTTTAGTTGGTCTCCCTGCATCCGTTCCAGCTGACGTCTTTTTCTGCACCTTGGCCGGTCCCTCCACCGAAAGGGCTTGTCAGCAGAGAAAACCCTCCGAAGACACCACGATCCACCAAGCTGCCAGAAACCCCCCCCCCTCGGGGGGCCTGTTGGCCGCGGCGTTGCCCTGGGAGGACTGAATGCTGTGTCTGGCCCAAATGTTCTTCCAACTGCCTACGATGACAGGTATTTCTGACTCGCGGTCTCGGGAACATCAGTGGTCCATGACCACTGCGGTGTCCCCCGGTTGAGCTGACCGTAGGTCCCAGCTCCAGGTCCTGCCCATCTAGGTGGCTTCTGTGGGGCTGAGACAAAGGAGTGTTTAATCCGAAAATGCATTCGCTAATTGGGAAAGCCTATTATTAAGTCCCCCGGTCACCCCAGGGTGTCGGGAAAGTGAGCCTGTCAAGAGGACACCGGCGCTCCATCCGTGACAGCGAAAAGCGATTCTCAGAGGCCCTCCTCCCTGGGCCCTTGTCTTTGATTTCTGCCTCTAATCCTGATAAGAAGTGACAGTATTGGATAAAACAATCAAAACTCGAGTTGAGGGGCTTATAAACCCTCTGACCCTTCAATAAACCAAAAGCCGATATGAAACCAGCCACTCAGTGTTATTCACACGCTGGCAAGCCACCAACACAGGACGTCCGCCGGCCGCGCCCCGAGCTCTCTCCTTGATATAATATCTTACTAACGCGCATTTCACATCTTTTAAATAAGAAATAAATGCTAAATTCTACCCAGAGAAATAAAATCTTTTATAATCTTCTAGATAGTTGTTGTCATCCCTCAGGAGAGCTTTATGCCGGCTGCTAAATGTCTACAAATCAATATTTAATATTTTGAAACATGAAGTCTTAATTATCCATCTCCCCTTTAAGCGCGAAACCTTCACCAAGTGAAAATAAAACCATTTGTTGGCTGATGGATTGATTGCCACTTATTAGCACTTTTTTGATCCGTGGGTCAGATTACAGGGCTCCATTCCAGATGCACGCCCACGCCTGGCCGTTGATGCTGGGGGTGTGGTGAGCAGAGAAGAAGATGCTGCCTCGGGGCCGTGTGAAGTCTCGTCCCTTTGGTTCATCGGACCAGCGCCGATGAAGGAAGGGGGGAGGGGAGGAGGAAGGAATGGCTTCCAGGTCATCACTTTTACTCACACGCCACACTCCCCACTCCTCGGTGCAATCACCAAGCACACGCGGATGCTCTGGGTGCAAATCGGATGGTGAAACACAGGTGTGTGTCTCACTCCCTGCTAAGGAGGGAGAGGGAAACTGTGTGACCCTGGTCACAAAACCATGCACATGTGGGGGGGTGTGGCGAGAGTGGGAGAGACACTTAAAGTAGGACACGCTGGAGCGAACCTAAAATGCAGAGGTCGCCTTCACGTGTGGCCGCTCGTCCACGTCCACTGACTTTCTCTTCATTGTTTTCGTTGGGAAGTCCAAGGTCAGACCTGCAGCAGCAGCCGCCTGTGAATTATGAGAAAACAGAGGCGAACAGGTGGGACAAAGGTCGGCCTTGGGCGCGGCTGTGAAACCATGAAAGGGTTGTCCCTCTGGTTCCCTCTCTGCCACCTCGACCTTTCACCTCTCAGTGACCCTTTTGAAAAATGTGTGAGATCAAGAGCTTGCAGCTCATGCGGAGCCTGGCTTGGGTACCATGCAATAAAGACTATTTTTCCAATTGCTTCTCTGAATTTGAGAGAATCAAGCCTATCCGGGAAACAGTCCATCCTCGGCCCAGTTTCACTGGAAAGGAAAATGTGGCTCTGAGAGATGAAATAGTCAGCTTGGGTCACAGTGCCAGGCAGTGCTTGCCCCACCTCTTCACCGCGCCCCCCCGCACCCCCCCCCACACACAGATTGACAGGGCCCTGGGGCAGAGGGCCAGCGTGTTCCTGCCCTTCACCTTCAGTAGGTTCAGCGCTGTGGGTGCTGCAGCCTTCCTTGCAACCCCGCATTCCTAAGTGGTCTGGGGAAACTGAGTCACCGAGGGAGGTCAGCTCTAATCAGGAAGGAGGAATTCGGAGACAGTCTTCCGCCCCTGGCCTGGTCCCTATCACCGCAGAGCACAGAGGCACACCCTGCGTGAGTGCGTTTCCCGCAGCACCAGGGCCAGCGGCGGAGGCGGGTCTGGAACGTGGGTCTTCGGGCGTGGCTCCGAGGACCAGCCCTACCCTGCCCCAACAGCAGTAGCTCCAGTCTGGCCTGTCATCGCTTGCTAACACCCCACCCCCTTGACATCAAGGTGGCCGTGGCTTCTACCTGCAAACTTTCTTCCACTTCCTCCTGGGCCTGGTCGAGCGACCAAACGTTATGACTTCGTGACACTTTTCTGAAGGTTTAATTCACTGTGGATACATTTGTGTTTCTGCGGCACGTGGCCGTCATAGTTTAAACTTTTTAAAAAGACTTATTAGTGTATGAGACCTTAAAGATAGACTGTCTGTTTTTTCTCTGGGGCATTTTATTACTTTTCCTCACAGCACACTCTGCCCCCATCCTCGCAGGGGCCCAGCAGGCTCTGCAAATATACCCTGAGGGTCTCCTTTTATGAATGTGAGACAGGAGACTGCTTGTGGGGAAAAAAAAGTTCTTCATGCTTACCGAAAGCGTTTGTGTCCGTGGACGTGGACGAGACAGCTGCTTGTTCCAGAGGTCATGGGTGTGGCTGCGTCCTTGTCACCGTCCCTCCACACCAGGGCCACCCGCTGCGTGTGAGCTTCCGTGTTCTGCTGCAGACACCCCGCCACCCCCACCCCCCGCCCCGTCCGCTGTAGCCGCCCAAGCCCGCAGTCAGCCTCAAAACCTCCCGAATAAAAGGGGGCTCTGCAGTCACCTGCCAAATGTGTCTGATGGGTCTGTCTGAACCCCACTGCGCCAGCAGCACACAACTGAACGTGAACTTGCCTGAATGTCAATGGCGTGGCTGAGTCTCAGGTGGGGAGTCCACCCTCACAGCACTGGGCCGCGCCACACCGCTCCTGCGGCTGCGGGGCCCTAAACCGGCAACCGTTAGCAGTACGAGATCCCTGCCCACAGAGCCCGTCTCCGGGGCTGAGTTTTTTATGCTGATGTCTCCAGAAAGTCACACTCTGAGTAATGCTTTTCGGTGCTTGGAGGTCGCTCCCTGTCTCCAAAGTGCCTCCCACCCGACCCCTAAAAGGTGATCTTCCTGCAAGGAGACGAGCTCGTCCCTCTCGCGGCTCAAAACCTTCCGACCCTTTCTAACCTCCCGAGTATAATCTGGGCCCTTTCGGAAATCTCACCGAGCCCAGAGGCCGACTCCCCCTCCAGCTCATCCCTCTCCCTCACACCCCGACGCTCCCTCCTCTCTACCTGCAGACGCCGTCTCAGCCCTGAAGGCCTGGTTCCAGGTTCCCCTAGGAAGTTTGTCACCCTTCCCGGGCGAACGCCTGATACGTTTGTGGATACTCCACTTCACCACGTCCTCCCTCCAGGGCCAGGGTCAGTCTTCTCCATCCCGTGCGACCCTCCTGACCCGGCACCTGGCCAGGTACAGGCTGGAATGCCAGTGCACGCGGGGTCAGCAGGAGGAGCGCCTGCTTGGGTGTGGCTGGTAGGGCAATATATGGGTGTAATAACTTACAGTTTTAATGTGAACATTTCATCTAAAATGTCATGGGATGTGCTTGAGTGGGATATCATTGTGTCACAGAATGACATGCTTATGATTTTGTGATAAAATAATTGTAAAAAAAAGGGGCGTTATTTGTGCCGGACCCCGTATTTACTTTAAAAAGGGCTGAATGAAGAAGCGCTTTTCTTTACGCGATCTCAGGTCGGGGAGACGTCTTCGGCGATGACGAATTGTTCACTTCGACGACGTCACGCACGCCAGACGTTCCCCCAGCGCTGGCGCAGACAGCGTCATAGACCAAGAGGAAGTCAGCGGCTGCTGCCGTGTGCCCGGCTCTTCTTCCCGGCACTGCCACAGCAGGCTCGTGCGGGCGTGGTGCCGCCGTGAACAGTCCCTGAACATCAGCCTTCAAAAGAGAAACGACTCCAAATCCTATCCCCCCAAACCTCCCCGGTGGGGTGCGCACACTTCCAGCACACAACATCCTCCAGCAGGAGAGATGCAACATTTAGCAACATTTAGCAACCAGGAAGCGCCTTTCAAATGTCACCCAAGCCGAGGGCCTGCGCTCCCCGGAGGGGGGAGAGAAATGCATGCTGGTTGGTTAACCGGGCACGTTCAGTGCCTGTTTTGTTTCACTTCTCATTACACAAGCGGCTCTTGTCGGAGACATAATATCATTCCTTCCAGAGAACCTGAGAAATCGGATTTGAAACAGGCCTGGGACTTAGTCATTCAGATCAGATTTGCCAGAACGTCCAAGAAATTAATCAGCCCATCCCGCAGCACCAGAAGAGCGCCAGGGCCGCCTCGAGAATGACGGAGCAGGGGCTGGCTCTCACCCCTGAAAGTTTCTGGGGCACTTCATTAAGAAAAAGATCAATTTGTAAAATCCTGGAGGTTATTAAGTTGTTTGACAGCAGCCCACAAAATTTGTCACAGCAAAGCAATTCCACTGCCCTCTACGGCCGGGGAGGGGCGGGGGGGGGAGGCGGTTCCCTCGGTTCTTAATAAGGCTTTTGAGAAACTGACATGTTGGCCATCAACTAACGGTGTTTGGTTAAATTTAGGGCCAGCCGAACCACAGAAAGGGATGCAGTAACAGAACGAGAGAATGCATTCTTTACCCCGTACTTACTGGGTTTCTGGAATGTGTAAGGCACCCCTCTCGGCACTGGGGCGTGGGGGTCAGGGAGCAGGAGAGAGCCCAGGGCTGCTGCACCCTCGGGATCGGAGGGCAGCGGGGAAGGCAGTCGCCGTGACATCTCTAGCATGATGCAGAACACCCTGGACATACATGGGGTTACTGGACAGGGTTGAGGGGTGGACCCAAGAAGCAGGCTGTCTAGGTTTAGTCCTGGGTCTGTTATTTACTAAGAGCATGGACTTGAGAAAGTCATGTGTTTGCTGTGCCCGAATTTCCTCATCTGTAGCATAATTAATAGGAATCAGCACGTGCGGAGTGCATGGGGCGGCGTGACTTCCCCGTGGGGTGAGGTTTGAGGGGGAGGAGGACCCGAGGGAAGCGCAAAGGGAGTCAGGAAGAAACAGCGTGGACACAGCCTCGGGGAGGCGAGACTTAGCCTCAGAGGGGCGGGAACAGACAGAAACGGCGGCGGGCTTCTCGGGAAACGCTGCGCTGGCTCAGCATCACCGAGGCGCCAGCCCTGTGGGCAGCGGTAGGCGGCCCAGGGTTACTGCGGCACCGAGTGCAGGAAAGGCAGACCTGGGCGAAGGGGTCGGGACTCGTTGACACAGACCCCTTCAGTCGGGCCGGGAAAGCAGATAAAATTACAAAGAGAAACGCAGTGGAGGAAAAAGACGGGAGGTGCATTGGGAATGGGCATCAATAAAAACAATTACAAAGGCAGGAAGACGGAAGTTAACTAGAACAGGAAGGATTCCTTCTACTTCAGCTTCACACATTCCCTTTCTGTGGAATCATGAGTATGTCTGGCCTCCCTCAAACAAGAACAGACGTCCATTCAAACTAGCATGAGCCATAAACGGGAACCGATCCTAAAGAAAGCGGTTGTTTTCTGATGCATTCGAGGGTAAGAAGCCCCGAGGAGGTCGGGAGCACCAGGGCTGGGTGTCGGCTCCCCTCCCATGAGGTATGCTCACGCTCTCGCTCTCCCTCTGCTACGTGGCGGTCTCCGGAGATGGTGCATGTGGCCCTGGTGGACACCCGAGGGTCTGTCCTGTCTCTCCCTGTGTCCCCTGGCGTACCCCATGGACCAGTGCCTCACCCAAAGCAGGACGCCCATGAGTCTTTGCGGGGTGCGCTGCTGCAAGCTTGGACCCTGCTTGTCTAGAACCCCCGCTGCACCTCGGCAGGCACTGGGCCCAGAGTGCCGGCTCAGTGCCGCGCGAGAGACTTGCAGCGTACGGGGGGGAGCCTCAGCTTCTGCGAGCCCCGACATGTCGTTTTAAAGGTGGCCCTGTTTCCCCTCAGTGTGGAAGTACGCAGGGTCCGGCAGAAGTAACTCCTGCTTGAGTGCGGTTGGTAGTGCAGTAACGTGGGGGTGAGAGTTTATAGTTTTCATGTGAACATGTCACCTAGAATGTCACAGGGAGTGCCTGAGTGTGCTATCGCTATGTTACAGATTGGCTTGCTTACGGGTTTGTAATCAGAGTTTGCTATAGAAAAGGGGCGTTATTTGTGCCGGACCCCGAACGCGTTTCAAGAGGTGTTTGACTTGAGTTTGGGGGGCCCGTGCCTGGGCAATGATTGGTGACAGCCGCGTCTCGTCGCCAACTGTGACCCTGAGACGTCGTGAGGCCGCTGTCCCCCCTCCGCTCCTCAGACGTGTAATGTTTCACCTCAAACCCTTTTTCCATGTTGGGGGCTCCCAGGAAATCTCTCTCCACCTCCATCATGGAGCCTGCACTCAGGGCTCAGAGGGACATGGGTCTGTCCCCACTAGCAAGTCCCCTCCACAACCACCCCCCCACACATGTCCCTACCCGCAGGGTGGTGGCTGCAGTGCCAGTCCGTGTCAGCAGGCACCGTCCCCTCCCCCGGGCCGGCTCCCGCCTGAGCGGGCTCCCTCCCTGCAGGCCCCTCACCTGCGCGGCTCAACCACCACGGGCAGCTCAGGCTGAAGTGCACCTGCTTTCCCTGCAGGTGGGCAGTGACTGCATGGGTTCCGCCCCCCCCCCCGCCCCCACTGCCCTGTGCTCTGCCCCCTCAAGGACGCCCCCTGCAGGGCCCTCACTCCTGGCTACGCTGAAAACCCATGCAGAGCCCTGTCCCTCCCTGGCCCCTGTCTCTCCAAGTTCAAATCCCAGGGGAGAGGCGTCTGCTGCCGTGTCGGGAAAACCATTCTGGAATTTTCCTGAGCTCGGTCCTGCCCTTCGCAATCATCAGACTTCCTGCTGACAGTTCCTTCTTCAACAGCACTCTGCCGCCGCCGAGACTCCCGTCCTCCGTACTTGGCTGTCTCGAGCCCTATTAACCTCAGATTTATTAGCTTTCTTGTCAACCACTTACGCTGCCGACCTCCCGAGAGGAGAACACGTCACAGAGCAGAGAAACTCGACGAGACTCACACACGGGAAAATATCTCCAAGAGCAAATATCTCCACTGGAAGGGAGGGCCGGACCACAGCACCGGAAC
>PVJI01025318.1:0-20631 GCA_004026765.1 Micronycteris hirsuta | reverse complement strand
GCCCCAAGTGCAACAACAGAGTAAAAACTGCACCCAGACAATCATCAAATTGCTCAAAACCAGTGCTGAAAAGAAAATCATGAAAGCAGCCAGAAGGGGAGCATGTTGTGTGAAGAGGAACACATGAAAGGACAGCAAACTTTTTGTCGGGAACTATGTGCAGGGGAAGACAGCACAGCATTCTCATTAAAGTAAAAAAGAAAAAGCAGACTTCCGGCCAAGATGGAGGCATAGGTAGACACACTGTGCCTCCCTGCACAACCGAAAACAGGACAATAACAAATTTAAAAACAAAAAAATAACCAGAACTGCTAAGAAACAGAACTGTGTGGAAGTCCGACAACCAAGGAGTTAAAGAAGAAATACTCACCCAGACCAGTACAAGGGGCAGAGACGGGCAGCCTGGTGGAGAGGACACATGGCAAGGCGGAGGCTGGAGGACTGGGGTGGGCAAAGTGGCAGCTGGCGGAGTGGGTGGTCGCACATTTGTGTGAGGATAAACCAGGAGGAACAACTGGGAAGCGAGACAGACTACGCAACCCAGGGATTCAGTGCAGGGAATTAAAGCCTCAAAACCTCTGACTATAAAAACCTGTGGGGGTTGTGGTGGTGGGAGGAACTCCCAGCCTCACAGGAGAGTTCGTTGGAGAGACCCACAGGGTCCTAGAACATACACAAACCCACCCACCTGGGAATCAGCACCAGAAGGGCCCAATTTGCTTGTGGGTAGCGGGGGAAGTGACTGAAAGCTGGCAGAAAGCATAGCAAGCGCCATTGTTCCCTCTCAGGCCCCTCCCCTACATACAGCGTCACAACACAGTGACATGGTTGCCCTGCCCTGGTGAATACCTAAGGCTCTGCCCTTTACTATGTAACAGGTGTGCCAAGACGAAAAAAAAAAATGACCCAAATGAAAGAACAGGTCAAAGCTCCAGAAAACATACAACTAAGCGACGAAGAGATAGCCAACCTATCAGATGCAGAGTTCAAAACACTGGTAATCAGGATGCTCAGAAATGGTTGAGCATGGTGGCAAAATAGAGGAAGAAGTGAAGACTATGAAAAGTAAAATAAAGGAAAATGCACAGGGAACCAACAGTCATGGGAAGGAAACCGGGACTCAAATCAATGATTTGGAGCAGAAGGAAGAAATAAACATTCAACAAGAACAGAATGAAGAAACAAGATTTCAAAAATGTGAGGAGAGGCTTTGGAACCTACAGGACAACTTCAAACATTCCAACATCCAAATCATAGGGGTGCCAGAGGAGAAGAGGAGGAGTAAGAAATTGAAAACTTACTTGAAAACATAATGAAGGAGAACTTCCCCAATCTGGCAAAGGAAATAGACTTCCAGGAAGTCCAGGAAGCTCAGAGTCCCAAAGAAGTTGAACCCAAGGAAGCACACACCAAGGCACATCATCATTATATTACCCAAGATTAAAGAGGAGAGAACCTTAAAAGCATCAAGAGAAAAGGAGACAGTTACCTACAAAGGAGTTCCCATAAGACTGTCAGCCGATTTCTCAAAACAAACCCGAAGGCAAGAAATGTTCGAAGTCATGAAAGACAAGGACCTACATCCAAGATGACTCTATCCAGCAAAGCTGTCATTTAGAATGGAAGGGCAGAGAAAGTGCTTCCGAGATAAGGTCAAGTTCAAGGAGTTCACCATCACCAAACCCTTATTATATGAAATGTTAAAAGGACTTATCTAAGAAATAGAAGATCAAAAACTATAAACAGTAAAATGACAATTCACAACTATCAACAACCGAACCTAAAAAAAACAGGAACAAAAACAAACTAAGCAAACAAGTAGAACAAAAGCAGATTCACAGAAATGGAGGTCACATGGAGGGTTATCAGCGGGGAGGGGGAGGGGGCAGAATGGGGGAAAAGGTACAGGGAATAAGAAGCATAAATGGCAGGTACTTTGCGCTTGAAAGGCAAAGGCCACCCAGATAATCCCACCCAGGCCTGAGGCTCACCCGGCCTGTCGCTGGCCCAACTCCACCTTCTACCTGGCCAGCCGCATCTGTTTGCTTTCTGCCCAATGTCCACTGGCAGTCCGCATGGACCAGCAGGGGGTAGTCCCTCCAGACACATGGACATGAGCCAGTGTCACAGGGACAGCCCAGGGGCCCCACAACAGGGCTGGAGGGTGTGAGAGCAGGAGGCAGCATTTGGGGGTGCTGGACATGTGGTGCCCACTCTAGCCACACTGGGGTCAGACGTGCCAAGAGGGGGTGGAATCAAGGGGTCAAGCGTGGTGGCCCAGCTGAGGGGCTGTGCCGAGCCTGCGCCAGGTGGGGCCACCCTGGACGCTACCCAAAGCTTCTGGACAGGCCCTCCCCAAGAGCAGTTTCCCCACACACCCCCACGGCTGAGCCCTCCCTGAGGGGCAGGGCGGGTGGGCTCTCCCCGCCCACCCAGCTCAGGCTGCCCTGCAGCTGCCACCCCCTCCTGGCACGGGCTCCTGCCGTCTGTGGTGTCCCCATCCGGGCCCAGCCCAGGGCCAGCACCTGAAATGGGCCAAAAGGCCTGCAGGCCCGGCCTAGAGACAATGCGCAGGGAGCACCCGGCCCGCTTACCACACAGCTCCACCAAGCCTGTGGCAGCCAGACACACGGACAGCTATGTGCTCCCGAACTGCCCTGGCTGGGAGCCGCCACTACCAGGGCACCTCCTGTAGGCCCAGGTGTGATGCCCTTCTCACCTGCCGGTCACACCGTGGGGCAGTAGGAAGTAGTCGGCACTGAGGCTGCCCTGCGGGAGACCCAAGCCCAGAAGGAAGGGCAGGGGCCCAGGTGGGGGACAATGTCACTGCAAATTCAGGCCCTGGGGCAGAGACTGAAAGTGCAAATGTGGGGGCCAGGTGCTGGTGGCGTCAGCTGGGGGAGGGAGTCGGGGAGGGCAGAGGTCCGTGGGGTGAGCGCCCTTCCTGGGGCCTGTCTGCCCACCTGTGGTGCTGGCTTGGGTGGGAGCAAGGGTCAGGAAGGGAGAACCTGGGGGCTTGACGGGCCTGCAGCGCTGGGGTGAGGGTCCCCAGTGAGGTGAGATTATAGGGAGAAGGGGCTGCAGGCCACTGGGCAGAAGTCTGGACCTGCTCAGATGGCGAAATCCCCTGGGCCTCCCCAGGTCCCAAGCCGCGGGCAAGCCACAGCTCCCAGGCTGGGCAAAGGGTCAGGCTAGCGGACACCTCAGCCCCACCAGCCAGGGGTCCAGGGAGGCCCCAGCGTTGCACCCAGTCAGAGGGAAGTCCTGCGGGCTCTGCCGCGGAGCAGCCTGTCCTGCCCACCACCCGGGCCCTGCCAAGGACAGGCCAGGGCAGCTGGCCAGGCCCGGGCGCAGCCACACGAAGGCCAGTTTCATGCCCATGTCAGGATGGTTCCCCAACTCGCCCGAAAGCCAATGGCTGTCGGTCCTTCGATGTCACCGGTGGTCAGTGCAGCCCCATGTGGGGGCAGAGAGGTCCCCACCTGCCCCCTGCTCAGGGAACGTCACACCTGACTGGGGGGGTCGGAAGGGTGGGCTGACCAGCATGTGCTCTGGCACCTCGTAACCCAGAGTCCAGCAACCCCAGGCCGTGAAGGCTTTCTGCCCGTGACGGGAGCTGGGTCGGCCCATTCTGGAGCCTTCCGGAAGCCCCTGCTCGGGGTGAACGTTGAGCTGTCCCCAGGCTCCCAGTCCCCGCAAAGGTCAGGTCAGGGTTGCCCAGCAGCCAGGGCTGCGGGGACAGGGCCCATCCTCCTCATTAAGTCAGGAAGCAGCGAGCAGTGTGCAGGCGCTTCCCCGGTCACTGGCTCTGAGGCTGGGCCCAGCCTCAGGGCCCGAAAGGCTCCCTGCCTCAGAGCCAGCCTGGCCCAGGGTGACGGTGCTGCTCAGGCGGGCCACGCCCACGGAGGGCCCGGTAGGGGTCTGAGCTGGGGTGTGAGGGCGCACAATCGCCCCCTTGTCCAGCCTGAGGGTTCCGCTTCCCGGGGCCGGGCAGCGGGATGTGCTTTTATCGCCAAGGCCGCAGGAACAATGGCCGTACACACTCTTATCTCCCCGCTATTTGCTCAGCGTGTTTGAGCGCTCCCAGGTCAGCCACAAACACGCCATCCTCCGTGACTTCCCGTGATGCCCCCACCCCCCACAGCCCTGGAGCCCCCACCCCTGCGCCGTCCGCCAACCAAAGTGCCTGAGGCCGAGCAGCCCTGCGGTCATGGATCCTGGAACGCACAGCACAGTTTTTTCCAGGAAACTCTAACCGCTTCTCACACTTGCACACAGATGCGTGCACGCACACACAGGCATACACGCATGCCTACATACAACACACGCACACCAGATATGTGTGCACATGTGTGCACATGTGCTCACACCACACATGCACAGCACACGTGGATGCATGCGCACATGGTGTGTGCACGGCACACACACAGCACATGCACCTGGTACGTGTGTTCACATAGGCACATGTCGCACACACATGTGCACATGGCACACACAGCATGCACACATGCATGAGCATCTCGGTCCAGGCTCTGGGCAGGGTCCCCATTGCTGTCCAGGTGACATCCAAACCCCCGCCAGGGTCACACCTGTGTCCCTCAAGGTGCTGGGGGTGACACTGGAGACCCCAACACAGCCCAGCCCCTCCCCAGGCCCTGCAGGTCGGTGACCCAAGAGTGTCTGGGACCACAGTTCACTCCTTCTGGCCTCATCCTTCACCCGCCCCCTGCACTGCCCTCCAGGTGCTGGGTCACCCAGAGACCAGACAGACAGACCCCCATGGGGTGAGGCACTGCTGGGAAGCCCTACACTCCTGAGGTGGGACGCTGGGTAGAGAAGGGGTGGAGGTGGCAGCAGGAGGGAGGAGTCGGGAGACACCAGGGGCTGCGGGGGGGCCCCGAGGAGCAGCCAGGCCAGGGCTTTGGGGCCGGTGCCTGTGGGTGGGTGGCAGGAAGGCTGGCGGCTGAGCAGCGTGCCCCTGGGGGACAGGTGAAGCCGCTGGTGACCCTGCACCACGAGCCACCAGAGAACAAGGCCCAGGGGTCGGCTTCACTGCCAGCCCAGCCACAGGGACCCCAGGGGGCAGCCTGGCTCACCACCTCAGGCCACACCCAGGCCCCGCGGCTCCGTGCAGTGGGAGATGACCTGGGCGGCCCTCAGAGCAGAGGGCCGGCACCCAAGTGCTTTCCCACCGGGGTTCTGGGCCCCCCACGCTGCCGGTGCTGAGGTCTGACATGTCACCTCCCCTCAGCCCCACATCCAGGCACCGGCCCTCCCACCCCGGGCCAGGACCGAGGCCTGCTGGAACGCCCACCCTGGTCGCCGTGGGACCCCTGGAGCTTCAGGAGCTCTCCAGGGATGGGGAGCCCCCTGGCAGCCGCTGGCGAAGCCTGGGCCCCTTTTCACACCACCTCTCGCTGAAGTGAACCCAGCAAGGCACCTGAGGACCTCCTCCCCCAGTTCTGCGATGGCTCCAGCCTCTCGTCCTGCCTGGGTGGGGTGCACTCCTGGGCCGGGGGTTCCGGGGCTGCTCGAGCTTAAGGAGAAAGGACCGGGACAGCATCTGGGGACAGCATCTGGCACCCGAGGGCCAACAGCTCACTGAGAACAGTTTCTGTTAGAACAATTTTCTATTAAAACTTAAGTTTACTTCAGGTAAACAGGTGGCACCTCCTGCACTTGTGCGGCTGGGCCTCCAGCTGTGGGGAGGGGCAGCTGAGCCAGACCACGCGGGCCCAGGGGTCTGTGACCCAGTGCGCAGCCCCACATGGGGGGCCCGGGCCCGGGCCCGGGCCTGGCCAGCAGCCCAGACGCAGCTCCCTGGTGGAAGGGGCCCCATGTCTCCATGGGAACAGAGCCACCCTTGGGAAAGGGGAATGCCCCCGAGCCAGGCCCCGAATTCCCACGTGGGGTCCCACTTGGGGCTGGGATGCCCCGGAGAGCAGTCAGACCCACCCTGCTCCCCAACTGAGAGAGGGACCCACAGAGGACCCCAAATACCTGTGACCTTGACCCTCACCTCTCCCTGACCACGCCCCTCGTCCTGACTCTTAGCCAGATCCCTCGCGGCGCCAGCATACGTCCTGCCCACGGACAAGGACCCTGGCCTGCCACCCCTGCTCCCAGAGATGCAGCCCCCAGGAGCCACGCCGTCCTCCCTGGGGGCTGGCACCCCGAGGCTGGCACAACCCCACAGAAATGCCCCAGACAGGAAGTCCCCCAAGGCCACCCGACGCTGCTCTTGTGAGTTGAAGAGCTCAGAGCTGGGGGGCAGAAAATGGTCCTGGGAGTCCCTGGCATGCAGTATGACCAGTCCTCCCCAGGACCGAAGTCCTGGGAGACTTCGGGGAGGGGTCTCCAGCACGTGGTGTCAGTCTGCAGGCCGTTACGCTGTCTGAGCCCCACGGCCAGGTGCCCAGCATGACGGCCTTGCCCCTGGGACCCACCCGAAGGGCAGTCTACCTGCCTTGGTCTCTGCCAAGCATGGGGGTGGGGCCTGGCATGCTGGTGCCTTTTGGGGGTCCTGAGGTCTGGAGGCATAGAACCCACCCCAGAAGCTGTGCTAGCACTTTGGGCTCCCGGGCTGGGGTTGGCTGTGCCCAGGCTGAGCCCCGGAACCGTTCCCCGGAACCATCTCCCAGGACGGCCCCCCGCGCAGCCTGGAGCAGATGGGGGAGGTGTCTGCAGGACCCTGGGGGGCGGTGCCAGCCCCCTGCTCGGAAGCAAGCGATAATGGGAACAATTTTCCCAAGACGTCTGAGTCCTGATAAAGCAGCGCCCGAGATCCTGTTTGGCGACCGCTGTGCCCAGCCGGCGGTGGCGATTACAGGGCTGGAGTGCGGGGCGCGGGTGGGCGCGGCAGGGGCAGGGCCTGTGGCCCCTATATAAGGCGTCCTTGGCGGCCTATTCTGTTGCACAGGTGCCACGAGCCTGCCCAGGTCCAGCAGCGGCCTCCCTTCTCCGCTCGCCATGCTGGGGCCGCAGCTGCTGCTGCTCCTGTCCCTCGGGGGCCCCCTCCTCTGCGCCGGTGAGTGGGGCCTGTGGGCTGCGCCCAGGGGACGGCCAGATGCCCGCGGAGGCCCCTGGGCACAGGAAAGCCTGCCCAGTGCTCGGTCCTCTGATGTGGCTGAAGACACACTGGCCTCGAGGACGTGGACGGGTGGGAGGCCCTGCTCTCTCTCTGGCCAAGACCTGGGTCAGCAAGCCAGTGAGGGTCATAGGGTGCCAAAGCCAAGTGCCCAGGAGGACGGACTCAGGGCTGCAGTGGGCGGGAGTCCCACAGGGACACAGTCTCCTCCACAGTAGCCGGAGAGTCAGGGCTCATGCCAGGCAGACAGTGGGGGACTCGGCCCGGAGCTGGGCACTCCCACCTTCCCACTGGGCCACAGGTCCGGAGGGGTCGCCAGGGGTCCCCCAGGGTGACGTGAGGCCACAAAACCCCTGGGGAGACCTGACTCCGTGGGTCCTGGCTGGGAATGATGGCTGCTCAGTGGGCACTGGGCCTCGGTCTCCCTGTCTGTGGAAGTGGGGGCAACGTCCCTCAGTGGCCACCATGAGCCCACCCAGTCCCACTCGCAGGCCCCCTTCCTCCTCCCCACCATCCACCTCATCCTCGTCCCTTCTGACCAACACCCAGCACCACTGATGCCACAGGCTCAGGGGTGGTTTCCACACCTGCCCCAACCCTGAGAAGGGCCACTGAGGGGTAAGGGGGCCCAGGGGGAAGACCCTCCTCAGTGACCACTGGCAGCAGGGTCCGCGTCTTCTCTACCTGCTGGAGAGCCCAGGTGGCTGAGCCCAGGGGGACTCACTCCTTCTCTCTCCTTAGTCCTTGGCCTGCTGTCCCCTCCCTGGTGGCCCCATATCCCCACCAGCCTCCCTGGGGAGCCAGGGAGTGTGCCCAGGTGCAGGGGGTGGGCTGCAGACACCAGCCCAGCAGGACTCCCTGGGCCCACTCCACCCCTACCCTCCAGATGCAGCCATTCCCACCATGGGTGGCTGGGTGCACTGAGAACCCCAGCCCAGCTGAGGCCACCTCCCTGACCTGGGCCCAGAACGGGGCAGAGAGGGGGGTGCCCTGGAGCCAGCAGGGGGAGGGGCGGGCCTGGAGGCCTGGGGGGCCAAGGGGGCCCAGGCTGTGCGTGGGGCGGGGTGGGGGTGGCAGGCTCTGTTGGAGTCTCGGCACTGCCTTTGCTGGCCTGGGACGGAGGGGGAAAGGAGGAAGGGGCCCTGCCCTCCAGGACCAGAGGCATGAGGTGTGATGCCCGGGTCTCGGGGGCCTGAGGTGGTAGAGCCAGGCTTGAGCCAGAACCGGTGGGGCGGCAGGGTGGCCAAGCGTGTAGAAGGAACAGCGAGTGATCTGGCAACTGCAGGGCCCGTCTGGGGCCTGGGGGCTGACAGGCCAGCCGCCCTGCAGCTCCATGGGGCCCGGCCAGGGGTCAGCACCTGCTCCAACAGCAGAGGGGAGCACAGCCGGGATCCTGAGCATCTTCGAAGGAGGTCCCGCTGCTGAGGTGTTGCTGGGGGGGGGGGGGTCGTAGTTCAGACAGAGCTGGAGGCCACTGGCCCTGGTGGGGACAGAGCAGAGGGAAGGCCGGGAGACATGGCAGGGCTCTGGGAGGTGGCACCAGGGGATGAAGAGCGTTGAAGGGGCCACGGCAAGTGGGGCCTGAGGAGTGAGTCTCCGGGGGCCACAGGTGTAAGCAGAGACCAGCCCTGCCTGATACCCCGTGGGGCGGACAGCCAGGCCCGGGGTCACCACCATCAGAAAGGTAGATCCTGCCCCCACAACCACCGCGACTGACGTCACCTGGGCAATGGCCACCATAGCCCCAGGATTCTCTGGGAGGCTGGCAGGCGGGGGAAGAGAAGCAGGACCTCAGAGGGAGCCCAGGTGGGCTGAGCTGGGAACACAGGGTGCAGCCAGAGAGGGGGGTCCTCTTCCCCGCCTGCCCACAGACCACTGAGCCCCTCTGGACTCAGGGCTCCCCCTCGCCTCCCCACAGCCACCCCCCATGAGACCCAAGCAGGAGCCTGGCCGCCCCGGACACACACGAGTCTGCCTAGAGCCAGCTGGGCCACCAGCCCATTTACCCCACGGCTGCGTCTGTCCTGCGCTCAGGGTCCCCTGTCAACCCAAGGGCCTGGGGTGCCCGGGAGTGCAGGAGAGAGGGGAGCCTGGCGGCCGACCAGCAGAGGCCCAGGGGCCCTAGGGCACCAGAGACGGCGGGCGTCATGTCGGCACCCCTGGGCCCTGCTCCCCCACATCCCAGCCAACCCGGCGGCCATCTCCAAGGCCTCAGGCCATGCTCACAGCCCACGTGCGTGCATGAGTGGGCGTGTGCACACTCGCTTAGGGGTGTGTGTGCACCTCACCTTCCTTGGGGGCTCTCGGGAGCAGGGACCTCGTCCCCACTGTCTCCTGTACCCAGTGGGTGACAGGCGCACACCAGGTGCTCACTCCACACAGACGTGCGCACTAGTGAATGACTGACCAAGCGAGTGAGGGAACGGAGGGAACAGACGGGAGAAGTCGGAGGTGTGGCGAGCACACCAGGGCTCAGGCCCGGGGCCAGCGTGTGGTCCCCGCCCAGCCCTGGGCCCTAGGGGCTCACAGCTCAGCTCTGAGCGCCAGGGCAGAGGCGGCCGGTCCCAGCACTGCCACGCGCCCTGTCCACACAGGTCTGGACGACACCTCCTTCGTCCACCCAGGCCTCCAGGGGCTGAACTCGTCACAAACAGGTGAGGGCCACGGCCCTGCCTCGGGGTGGCTGGGATCTGGGTTTTCCACAGGGGTCAGTCACAGGAGAGCCTTGACCAGCTGTGCCCCTGGGGGGACAGGCCTGTGCTGCCGGGCAGGGGAGGGGTCCACGGAGCAGGGGCTGGGCCACAGGGTTGTGTCCTACAGCAGCCAGCACTGGTGACACGGAGAACCCCGCCTGGGGCCTCAGGGGGCAGACCCCAGCTCTGGGCTTGGGGTGGGGCCTCATTCCCCTGCCCTGAGAGGGTCTGGGGTAGACAGCACTGGTCTCTGAGCCGAGCATGGGCTCCCCAGGGGCCCAGCTCTTGCAGCCAGGCTGCCTGGAACCCCCATGCCAGCTGGGGGACACGGAACTCCGCGACCCCACCCTTCTCTCCACAGCTCTGGGCCGGGGCTGGTGCTCCACGTGGGGGGCCGGCCACTTCTCCACCTTCGATGGCCATGTGTATGACTTCGAGGGGACCTGCAACTACATCTTCGCGGCCATCTGTAAGGACGCCTCGCCCACCTTCAGCGTCCAGCTGCGGCGAGAACCCAGTGGCAACATCTCCCGGGTCATTGTGGAGCTGGGGTCCTCTGCGGTCACTGTGCAGCAGGAAGGCGTCTCTGTCAGAGATGTGGGGTAGGCAGCGTGGCCGGGCATCTGGGGGCCGAGGGAGGGCATGGCCAGGGGGCCACCGCTGACTGCTCTCACCCCACAGAGCTGTCAGCCTGCCCTACACCAGCAACGGGCTGCAGATCACCCCCTTTGGCCAGAGTGTGCGGCTGGTGGCCAAGCAGCTGGAGCTGGAGCTGGTGGTGGTGTGGGGCCCGGGCGCCCACCTCATGGTGAGGACATGGCTGGGGTGGGGGCGGCCGCACCTGGGGGCAGGCGCTGGTGGGCAGAGCTGAAGGGCTGCCCTCCTTGGGGTGGGGGCCCCAACCAGCCCTCAGCTCCTGCGACGTGGCACTGACCCCAGCCAGGAGCCTGGATGGGCCCGGGCTTGGCTGGCAGCTCAGTCTCCTCTCTTGAAGAGGACCACCACCCAGGGAAAAAAGGAGCCCCCGGGGAGGGGCAGGGAGAGCCGCCACAGCCTCCACGCAGAGGGTGTCCTGGGACCCTGCAGTGGGCACGGGCAGCCCTGCGTCTGGCCCTGGGTCCTGGAGCCCCCGCAGCCCCGGCCCTCCCCCTACTCCGCTCACGCCCCGCGGTGCCGCCCCAGGTGCTGGTGGAGGACAAGCACAGGGGCAGGCTGTGCGGGCTCTGTGGGAACTTCGACGGCAAGCGGACCAACGAGTTTCTCAGCGAGGACGGTAGGTGTGGGCGGGCCCGGGCCCCTGTGTGGCCAGCCCCCCGGTGCTGACCCGGACCACCCCCACTGCAGGCAAGCTCCTGGAACCCCACAAGTATGCAGCCCTGCAGAAGCTGGATGACCCCAATGAGATCTGCGCCCACGAAGCTGTCCCCAGCCCCCGGGTCCTAAGAGCAGAGCATGTGCGTGAGGGGGTCGGGCTATCCGGGGCCTGGGTGCCCTCAGCCACGGGGGGCCAGCTGCAGCCTTCCAGGGCAAAACACTGGGTGTGGGATGTGGCCTTCCCCCCCATGACCTAGTGGCCCTCTGCCCAGGCCCGGACCTGCGCGCAGCTGCTGACGCTGGTGGCCCCCCAGTGCAATGTGCCCCAGGAGCCCTTCCTGCAGAGCTGCCGGGCAGACTTGGCCGCGTGTGCCCAGCCAGGCCGGCAGAGCTGCAGCTGCGCCACGCTGTCCGAATACTCCCGCCAGTGCAGCCTGGCCGGCCAGCCCGTCAGCCGCTGGCGGGGCCCCAGCCTCTGCTGTGAGTGCCGAGGGGGGCGGTGGGAGGACAAGACCCCGAATGCCACCTCCTCCACAAGGCAGGAGGCCCGCTGGGGGAGGGGCCGGGCAGGGCTGTGGGGTGCCCGCCTTCTCACCAGGGCCCCACGTACCTGCAGCCCTGGGTCCATGCCCGGCCAACCAGGTGTACCAGGAGTGTGGCGAGGCCTGCGTCAAGACCTGTTCCAACCCACAGCATAGCTGCGCCGGCTTCTGCACCTTCGGCTGCTTCTGCCCAGAAGGTGAGGCGCCACTCCCCGCAAGACCCCTCCCACAAGCCCAGAGGCAAGGCATCAGCCCCGCCCCCCTGGCAAGGGGCCCCGCCTGGCACCCACAAAGTGTGCCTACGGCCACTGGTGCAAATCCACGGGATAGTGAGCTGGTATCCACTGGAAGGTCTGAAAGACAACTGGGAGGTGGGCTCTGAGCTGGACCTGAGGCGGAGCCTGCGCTCACCAGAAGCAGCCGCGGGCCTGGGCACGTGGGCGTGAGGACAGACGCCGCCACGAGGGCCTCCTGAGGCCACGAGGGTCGGGGAGGTGTGTCTGCCACACGGCCCCAGGAAGCCCCTCTCTGCAGGTACGGTTCTCGATGACGTATCCAAAAACCGCACCTGCGTGCCCCTCGCCCAGTGCCCCTGCACGCTGGGCGGGGTGGCCTATGCCCCCGGGGAGGTCACTGCAGACGCCTGCCGCACCTGGTGAGTGCAGCACCTGTGAGGGCACAAGGACAGGAGGGATGTGGGGGGCCCAGGTGTCATGGGAGTCAAGGGGGCAGCAGAGGCAGCCAGCTCTGCTGGTCCGGAGCACCCTGGGGTGCCACCTGGCCCCACAGCCTTGCCCACCACTCCGGGTGGCCCTCCCCACCCACAGCCAGTGCACCATGGGACGCTGGAAATGCGAAGAGCGGCCCTGTCCCCGGAGCTGTGCCCTGGAAGGCGGCTCCTTTGTGACCACGTTCGACGCCAGGCCCTACCGCTTCCACGGGACCTGCACCTACATCCTCCTCCAGGTGGGGTGGGCCCGCCACAGGGACTTGCCCAAGGGTTCCGCCCAGAGGGGTCACCCCAGGGTGGGGGTCTCACAAGGGGTCCCGCCAGGGGAGTCCCCAGAAGCCCCGGCCCTCTGTGCTCACTGCCCTCCCCCCAGAGCCCGCAGCTCCCCGACGGAGGCTCCCTCATGGCCGTGTACGACAAGTCAGGGTACTCGCACTCGGAGACCTCCCTGGTCGCGCTCATCTACATGTCCAGCCAGGTGAGGCCACCGAGGTCCCTGGACGGCCGTGCGTCCCCACAGCATCCCTCTCCTGCTGCCCCCCGTGGCCCGTGAGTCCCCGCACTCCTGGGGCCCCAGTGACTTGGCCCGCCATCCTTCCAGGACAAAATCGTGATTTCCCAAGACGAGGTGATCACCAACAATGGAGACACCAAGTGGCTGCCATACAAGACTGGTGCGTGGGCAGCCCCTGCCGGCCCCGGGGCGGGTCCCCGGAGAAGGCCGCCCGCTGAGCCCTCTCTCCGCAGGCAACATCACGGTGTTCAGGCAGACGTCCACCCACCTCCAGATGGCCACCACCTTCGGGCTGGAGCTCGTGGTGCAGCTGCAGCCCGTGTTCCAGGCGTACATCACAGTTGGGCCCCAGTTCAGAGGCCAGACCAGAGGTGAGTCCCTCCCGCGCCGGCCTGACTGGCTTGACCACGCCAGGAGCAAAGGGGCCTCAGGGCCCCATGCGAGACCCAGCAGGCCCACTGCTCCCCGCGGCCAGCCCTCCTGAGGGTGCCGGCATCTCGCCCAGGGTGCGCTTAGGGGATGCAGGGCCGGGCAGGGGCGCGGGCCGGCCCCTCTCACAGCCCGGCCTGCTCAGGGCTCTGCGGCAACTGCAACGGGGACACAACGGACGAGCTCACGAGCAGCATGGGGGTCGCCGAGGGCACCGCCTCGCTCTTCGTGGACTCCTGGCGGGCCGGGAACTGCCCCGCCGCCCTGGAGCGCGAGACCGACCCCTGCTCCATGAGCCAGCTCAACAGTGAGTGCCCAGCCCTGGAGGGCTGCAGGGCAGGCGGGAGGCGCGGGCCGGGCGGGCGGGAGACCCACCGGGCCTGTCCCCGCAGAGGTGTGCGCAGAGACTCACTGTGCGGAGCTGCTGAACAAGGGCACGGTGTTCGAGCAGTGCCACGCCGTGGTGAACCCGAAGCCCTTCTACAAGGTGGGCAGGGCCT
This sequence comes from Micronycteris hirsuta, assembly GCA_004026765.1. Taxonomy (NCBI): domain Eukaryota; kingdom Metazoa; phylum Chordata; class Mammalia; order Chiroptera; family Phyllostomidae; genus Micronycteris; species Micronycteris hirsuta. The sequence continues at coordinate 6,822 of PVJI01025318.1, read as the reverse complement.
GCGGGCGGCCAGGAGGGCTGCGGTGGGGGAGCCTCAGGGACTCTGGGCAGCAGAAGGGCACGTGCCCACGCTCCGGTCTGCCTGCAGAGGTGTGTGTACCAGGCCTGCAACTACGAGGAGACCTTCCCGCACATCTGCGCCGCGCTGGGGGACTACGCCCACGCGTGCGCCTCGCGGGGTGTCCTGCTCTGGGGCTGGAGGAGCAGCGTGGACAACTGCAGTGCGTGAGGCCGCGGGGCAGGGACAGGAGGGGCCCTGGGGCTGTGCCGAGGGCGGGGTCACCATGGGGGCCCCGGGCCTGAGACCTGCCGGCCACGCCCCGGGGACCTGACGCCCAGGCTCCCCGCAGCCGTCCCCTGCACGGGCAACCAGACATTCAGCTATGACAGCCGGGCCTGCGGCCGCACGTGCCTCTCACTGGCCGACCGCGCCGCCGAGTGCCACCCCAGCGCCGTTCCCGTGGACGGGTGCAACTGCCCAGAGGGCACCTACCTCAACCACAAGGCTGAGTGTGTGCGCAAGGCCCAGTGCCCCTGCCTCCTGGATGACCACCAGCTCGTCCTGGCCGGCCAGTCCACCGTGGTCAACGGCGTCATCTGGTGTGTGAGGTGTCCCGGGGCAGCGGCGGCGGGGGTGGGGCTGGGGGGTCGCTGGCCCCGCCCGCAGCCCCTGCCCCAGGGCCGCCTGCTCACATGGCCTCTCTTTCAGCTACTGCATGAACGGGCGGCTGAGCTGCCCCGGGCAGCCACAGATGCTCCTGGGTACGTAGCTTGGCTGAGGCAGTGGACCTGGACCATAAGGAGCCCTGGCCCCGATTGAGCGCACCTCACCCAGCCCCTCTTCCCTGCAGCTCCCTGCTCGGCCCCCAAGACATTCCAGTCCTGCAGCCAGTCCTCAGAGAGCAAGTTTGGGGCAGCCTGCGCCCCCACCTGCCAGATGCTGGCCACTGGCACCCCTTGTGTAAGCCCAGGGCAAGTGAGGGGCAGGGCACTCCCCAGAGGGCCGTCCCCATGAGGGACCCATGCTGGCCATTCCTGTGGTGGCCAACACAGAGCCTCTCTCTGGGTCATGGGAAGAAGCCCAGAGCCCTCAGGAGAGGGCCAAGCTGCCCTCCATCCCGGCCTCCATGATAAACGTGGCCAGTGGGGTGGGAGGCTGGGCAGCTGGAGGGCCGTGTGCTCCAACTGTGGGGTTCCCTGAGGACTGGAGCCCCCCAACTTGGGAAGGGGGAGGGGGCGTCCAACAGCCCAGCCATGAGACCCAGACATACAGGAACCTTCCCTAAGGGAGGGGTGGCTCTGCTAAGAGAAAGGCTGGAGCAGGGCAGATACAGGCAGTGAGCCTGGAAGGAATACATGGGGCTCTCCAAAGGGCCCATGGCCGGGGGCCCCCCCAAGACTGCCACCCTGTCTCCCTGCAGGTGCCTACCAAGTGTGAGCCTGGCTGCGTCTGTGCCGAGGGGCTCTACGAGAACGCCAGCGGGCAGTGCGTGCCCCCCGAGGACTGTCCGTGCGAATTTGCGGGGGCCTCGTACCCCCGGGGCGCCGAGCTCCACACCAACTGTAAGACCTGGTAAGCCACAGCCCCACCCTAGGGACCCCGGTGGCCCAGGGCTGTCCTCAGGGTCCTTTGGGGTTGGCAAGGGGTCACATCCTGCGGGAGTTCATGCGGCCCGGGTCACTCAGAACCCAGAGCATCTGCTCCCTCCTCAGCACCTGTTCAAGGGGCAAGTGGACGTGCCGGGAGAGCGCCCGCTGCTCGTCCACCTGCACCCTCTACGGGGAGGGCCACGTGGTCACCTTCGACGGGCAGCGCTTCGTGTTTGAGGGCAACTGCGAGTACATCCTGGCCACGGTGAGGCCGTGGGGGGCAGGGAAGTCCCGGGGGCAGGGCGCGAGGCCACCCCAGGGGGCTGCGGGCTGCTCCTGGCTGGCTCCTCCTCAGCGCCCCCTCCCCACAGGATGGCTGCGGCACCAACGACTCCCGGCCCACCTTCAAGATCCTGACGGAGAACGTGGTGTGCGGGAAGTCGGGCATCACCTGCTCCCGGGCCATCAGAGTCTCCCTGGGGGTGAGCGAGTAGGGCGGCGCCCCACACGGCAGCTGCTGGGCCGCTGGCCACTCGCAACAGGCAGCAGCGTCCCTCTGAGCTGAACAGCCATGGGGGTGGGGAGTGGGGAGTGGGGAGTCCTCCCAAAAGTTTGGCTCAGCCCTCAGTGCAGTATCCACAATGTTCTGGAACCTTCTGCCCACAGCAGGCTCCAGAAGGCATGTACTGGCCCACATGTGTCCTTAACGGGCACGTCCACCCTGCCTCAGAGAGCACAGGCGGGGAGACAGAGCTGGCGGCACGTAGCGGCCCAGGCCCGGGGGCTGGCAGCCGGTGACACCTCTGCCCCCCAGGGCCTGTCCATCATGCTGGCAGACAGGAACTACACGGCCAGCGGGGCCGAGCCCCACGTGCACTTCCGGGCCAAGGCCAGCTCCCTGCACCTGCAGCTGGACATCACCATCGGCGGCAGCTACAACCTGACCCTCATCTGGAATAAGCACATGACCATCTCTATCAAGATCTCGCGTGCCACACAGGTACACAGGCCCCTGCACAGGCCCTGGGGTGGGGGTGGCGCGCCTGCGCACCGGCTGACCCCGGCCCCCATAGGACGCCCTGTGCGGCCTGTGCGGAAACGGGAATGGGAACATGAAGGACGATTTCGAGACGCGCAGCAAGTACGTGGCGTCCGGAGAGCTGGAGTTCGTGAACTCGTGGAAGGAGAGCCCGCTGTGTGGGGACGCCAGCTTTGCGCTGGAGCCCTGCAGTGTGAACGCCTTCCGCCGCGCCTGGGCCGAGCGCAAGTGCAGCATCATCAACAGCCAGACGTTCGCTGCCTGCCACAGCCAGGTGGGCCACACGCCACGGCACTGGGCTCCCGCCACGTGAGAGCGGGCCGGCGGGGCGGGCCGGCGGGCAGCGGGCACTGAAGGCCGGCCCCCGCAGGTGTACCGCCTGCCCTACTACGAGGCCTGCGTGCGCGACGCGTGTGGGTGCGACACCGGCGGGGACTGCGAGTGTCTGTGTGACGCTGTGGCCGCCTACGCCCAGGCCTGCCTGGACAGGGGCGTGTGCGTGGACTGGAGGGCCCCCGACTTCTGCCGTGAGTGTCCTGCCCTGCCCCTGACGGGCGGCCCCAGCAGCAGCAACCCTCTCGGGCGGGCGGCAGGCTGAGCCCCCGCAGAGGGACCCCGCAGGGGACCCGGAGCCTTCCAGGCTTCTGCACGGGCTCAGGGCCCCCCGTGGGCATCTGTCCTCCCAGCCATCTACTGCGACTTCTACAACACGCACACGCGGGTGGGCGCCGGCCAGTTCCAGTACGCCCAGGAGGCCAACTGCACGTGGCACTACCAGCCGTGCCTCTGCCCCCAGCACCTGCAGAGCTTTCCAGATGCCAACATCGAAGGTACAGGGCACAGAGAGGGACTGACGGCACCGAGAGCCAGGTGGAGAGGGGCACGAAGGCCAGGGAACGGCAGGTGGCAGAGGGCAGAGCCTGGAGCCAGGGGGCTGCGACGGGCGGGACGTGGAGGGGGCGAGAGGCCCAGCGCAGGGTGGCTGGGGATGGGGGCCAGGGGCGACTGCCTCTGCAGCCCAGGGGGAGGCCGGGGCAGCCGCGACGCAGAGGGCAGGAGCCAAGGCCCGAGGAGGATGGGCCTGCAGCTCCGGCCCTGAGGCCCGGCCGCTCTCGCACCACCCCCAGGTTGCTACAACTGCTCCCGGGACGAGTACTTCGACCACAGCGTGGGGACGTGCGTGCCGTGCAGTAAGCGCTGTCCGCAGGCCCGCGCCCACCGGCCCTGCACACACCTCCGGCCAGCTCTCCAGCAGCTCCTCCCCAGGCTGCGCCCTGCGGCGCTGAGAGCCCCATGCCCCAGACGGCAGGCACAGGGAGAACAAGCGGGCCCCCCACCATGCACTGAGTCCCCACACCCAGCCCCCAGCTGCTGGGGACAGAGCAGGAGCCTCCTGGGGGCTCAAAGACTGGCCTGGAGAGCTGCCACGAGGTGGGCGCTGGACAGTGTCCCACTGCCAAGCCGCCACTATGGTCGGGGGTGGTGCTGAGAAGGGAGCAGATGGGGGTAAGAGGACAGAGGAGCAGGGGCCGCCTCTGTCTCTGGTGAGACCTGACTCAGGCCTTGGGGACGATGGGAGGGCTGGGCCGGGTGGACGGCAGGAGGGAGACAGCGCTGACCGCCCGTCCTTTTGCAGCGCTGCTGCCCAGCACGCCGCCGCCGCCGCCGCCGCTGCCCACCACAGGTGATTGCACGCACACTCGGTGCCAAGGTGAAGCAGGCGCTCTCCTCTGGCTCTTCCCTGGACACCCGTCGGCCCAGCCTGTCTCCGTCCCAGTGCCCCTGGCTGGCATGAGGGGCAGGCTTGCAGTGCACCTGGGCTGACCTGGGCTGCCCCCCACCACAGGAATGGCTGTGCCAACCACGAAAGCAGAGGGGAGGGGCGAGTAAAGCTTAGCTCCTGGTCAACCAACAGCCGCCCCGCTGTGACCCCACCGCAAGGCCGCCAGGACCACACGGTGCCTCAGAGGGCCGCAGGCTTACCCCTGTGCCTTCTGCTCCGTCTGCCGAGGGCGGGGGGGCACTGCATGGCTCAGAGGCTCAGCAGGCAAGGGAGGGGGCTCCTCAAAGGCTGCACCCCCAGTAAGGGCCCGTCTGCATCCACAGAAGCCAAGCCCACCACGGCCACCCCCAGAACCACTGGCCTCCTCAGCTCCACTGCACCCTCAGCCAGCTCACCGCCCACATCTGGGACCCCCACAATCAGCTTCACAGCCACAGCCACGCCCACAGGAGCATCCACAGCCACGCCCACAGCCTCAGCACCCTCATCCGCCCAGGAAGGGACAGCCCTGACCACCTACACGGCACGCACCGTCTCTGCTGGAGGTAAGGCCGTACGGCAGCGGCAGATGTGTGCAGGGTCACAGACCTGCTCGATGGGGGCGTGGGCCAGGGGCACCCCACTTCCCCACAAAGCACGTGCTCAGGCACAGGTGTGTTTGGAGGATAAGCTACTCACAGACCTGGCCCTTCCCTGCTGATACTGTCACTAAGAGCCTGCGCGGTGTGCCGGGTGCAGGGAGCACATGCCAGCCGTCTATGAGGCCGCCGCCTCCTACACAGTAGCACCCCCGGCCAGCTGCCCAGGGACCATGAGGGGACAAGATGTGGGTCCTGCAAGGGCAGGTGAAGAAACAGCCAGTGGCCCAATGAGCCCATGGTCACTGGAATGCCCCTGAGGTCACCAAGTCCAGGCCAGCTGAGAGAGGAATGAGGGTCAGCTACGGGAAGACGTGTGCCGCTTTCAAGGGGGTCAAGTGCACCCTGCTGGCCAGGGTCTGGTGGCACAGGTGGGGCAAGGACCTCGGACTCAGCAGGGAAAGGGGGCGAAAGCAGGTGGTCCAGAGATGTTCTCGGCCCTGTTCTCTGCAGAGTCGCCACGGACGACCTCCGCCACCACCACCCAAGCCGCATCACCGCTGGCCCCCACTGCCACTCCCAGGTCGACAGCCACAGGACCGACCGTGACACAGGCCACAACGCAGCCCACAGGACCGCCGCTCAGCACGGCCACAGGGTCCACAGCTCGGTCTACGCTGCGCACCACAGCGGCAACGCCAACCCCAACAACATCAGAAAAAGCCACAGAGCCTCCCAAAAGTAAGGACACCCCACCCCGGGGTCCACACAGAGGAGACGGCACAGGTGCCCAGACACCCAGCCTAACCTGGGCGGGGCTGTATACCAGAGCTTGGCCGCGGACCACCACTCAGGGACACCTCCAGCCCAAAAGAGGGGGGCACCTTGATGAGCCCTGAATCTGAGCCCACCCGCTAACGACATTCCTTCGTCATTTTTCCTGGCCACAGCACCCGCAAGCCCATCCACTGTGGCCACGCCGCCACCAGGTGAGCCCACGCCCCCAGGGACCACAAGCTTCCAGAGTCCCTGGGTCTGAAGGGCAGGGCCCAAGTCTGCAATCAGGGCCACAGGTCCAAAACCCTAAAGAACCCCACGGAGGTGACACAGGGATGACCAAAGCCCATAACAAATGCTGAGCAGGGCAAAAGGAGGGTGCAACTAGAGCCTCCGGGAACAGACAAACTAAACCACCAACATGAAGGCACAGGCCAAGTGAAAGGAGAGGCTTCCCGGAAGTGAGGTGTCAGCATGAGGGAAGCAAGAGGGCGGCCAGAAGGAAAACCATCAGCAGTAAGGGGAGAAACCGGGACACAACCTGACAGAAAACTGCAATGAAAATAAACATGCCATGTTTCCCAACAGAGCACACCACTGAGGAACGGAGCCCAGGGACGACAGGCCAGGGGACTCAAACCACAGCGCCGTCCAGAGCCCCGGAAACAACAACAGGCCAGAGTCCACAGACCTCACCCCAGCACACGCGGCCAGTGACGGCCACGGCCACCACTGCACACACGCCCCTCACCACCACGGCCGCCCACCCGGGGTCCATGTCCACCAGCTCCAACTCCACAGGTCCCCCCTCGGGCACGTCATTCAAGACCACCACCGCCTTTCCGACCCCATCGCAACCCAGCACCACTCAATCCACCCCGGTCCCTAACTCCGCGACCTCCTCCGTCACTCCCACCTCTCACCGAGTGGTCACCCCAACCGGGCCTCACACGTACTCTCCTCACCCCCCCACCGCAGGACCCACAGGCACCCGGCCAACACCCACACACTCCCCTGTCTCAGGCACATGGCCGTCCCCCTCCACTCCACCAGGGA
>PVJI01025317.1:0-20633 GCA_004026765.1 Micronycteris hirsuta | reverse complement strand
CAACCTAAGTGCCCATCTACAAATGAATGGATCAAGAAACTATGGTACATTTACACAATGGAATTCTACGCAGCAGAGAGGAAGAAGGAGCTTATACCCTTTGCAACAGCATGGATGGAACTGGAGAGCATTATGCTAAGTGAAGTAAGCCAGGCGGTGAGGGACAAATACCATATGATCTCACCTTTAACTGGATCGTAAACAACAGAGACAGAAAGCAAGCAGGGCATGGACGGAGACATTGAAATTAAGAACAGTCTATCAATGGCCATGGGGGAGTGGGGAGGGGACAATGGGGAGAGGCGTTTTCAGGAATCACAGTAGAGGACACATGGAGGGAGCTAAGGGGGAGGTGGGAGGCTGGGGGCAGGTGGGGGTAGGGGAGGGAGAGGATGCAAATAACTGTAATTGAACAACAATAAAGTAATTAAAAAAAAAAAGATCATTCACCATGACCAAGTGGGTTTCATCCCAGGAATGCAAGGATAGTGCAACATTTGCAAAACAATAAACGTAATACATCACATAAACAAAAGCAAAGACAAAAATCACATGATCATATCAATAGATGCAGAAAAAGCATTCGATAAGGTGCAGCATCCATTTATGATAAAGACACTTAAAGTGGGAATAGAGGGAGCATTCCTCAACATAATAAAGGCCATATATGAGAAACCTACAGCCAACATTATACTCAATGGACAAAATCTAAAAGCTTTCCCACTAAGATCAGGAACAAGACAAGGTTGCCAACTATCACCACTTCTATTCAACATAGTTCTGGAAGTTTTGGCCACAGCAATCAGACAAGAAAAGGAAATAAAAGGCATCCAAATTGGAAAGGAGGAAACAAAACTGTCATTGTTTGCAGATGACATGATAGTATACTTAGAAAATCCTATAGACTCTGTCAAAAAACTACTCGATCTAATAATTGAATTTGGCTAAACAGCAGGCTATAAAGTCAATATCCAGAAATCAAAGGCATTTTTGTATACCAACAGTGAAACAGCAGAAGTAGAAATCAGGAAAAAAATCCCATTTCATATAGCAACAAAAAAAATAAAATACCTGGGAATAAACCTCACCAAGGAGGGAAAAGACCTGTACTCAGAAAACTACACAACACTGAAGAGAGAAATCATGGAAGACACAAACAAATGGAAACATATACCGTACTCATGGATTGGAAGAATCAACATCATCAAAATGTCCATACTCCCCAAAGCAATATATAGATTCAATGCAATCCCTATCAAAGTACCAATGACATATTTCATGGATATAGAACAAACACTTCAAAAATTTATATGGAACCATAAACGTCCCCGAATATCAGCTGCAATTTTGAGAAAGAGCAAAGCAGGAGGGATCACAATTCCTGATATCAAACTATATTACAAGGCCACTGTAATCAAAACAGCTTGGTACTGGCATAAAAACAGACAGATAGACCAATGGAACAGAATAGAGAGCCCAGAAATAAACCCAAGTCTCTACAGGGAATTAATCTTCGACAAAGGGGAAAGAAGCATAAAATGGAATAAAAATAGCCTCTTCAACAAATGGTGTTGGGAAATCAGGATGGCTACCTGCAAAAAAATGAAACTCAAGCACCAACTTACACCATACACAACAATAAATTCAAGGTGAATAAAAGACTTAAATGTAAGTCATAACACCATAAAAGTTCTAGAGGAAAACATCGGTAGGAAAATCTCAGACATTCCTTGCAGCAACATCTTCAATGATATGTCCCCTAGAGCTAGGGACATAAAGGAAAGAATAAACAAATGGGACCTTATCAAAATAAAGAGCTTCTCTGGGGCTAAAGAAAATAGTATTAAAATGAAAAGGGAACCAACCGTATGGGAAAACATATTTGCCAATGATACCTCAGACAAGGGTCTGATCTCCAAAATATATAAAGAACTCATACAACTCCACCCCAGGAAGACAAAAAACCCAATTAAAAAATGGGCAAAAGACATGAACAGACACTTCCCAATAAAGGACATACAGAGGGCCCAGAGTCATATGAAAAGCTGCTCAACATCATTAGCCATCAGAGAGATGCAAATTAAAACTACAATGAGATACCACCTCACGCCAGTCAGAATGGCCATCATCAGCAAAGCAACAGTTAACTGTTGGAGGGGATGTGGAGAAAAGGGAACCCTACTGCACTGTTGTTGGGAATGCAGACTGGTTTAGCCATTGTGGAAAACAGTATGGAACTTCCTCAAAAAAATGAAAATGGAACTGCCTTTCGACCCAGCAATTCCACTACTAGGATTATACCCTAAGAATCCTGAAAAACCAATTCAAAAGAACCTTTGCACTCCGATGTTCAAGCAGCACAATTCACAATAGCCAAGTGCTGGAAACAACCTAAGCGCCCATCTACAAATGAATGGATCAAGAAACTATGGTACATTTACACAATGGAATTCTACGCAGCAGAAAGGAAGAAGGAGCTTATACCCTTTGCAACAGCATGGATGGAACTGGAGAGTATTATGCTAAGTGAAGTAAGCCAGGCAGTGAGGGACAGATACCATATGATCTCACCTTTGACTGGATCATAATCAACAAAAGCAGAAAGCAAGCAGAACATAACCAGAGACATTGAAATTAATAACAGTCTAACAATAGCCAGGGGGGAGGGGGAAGGGGACAAATGGGAGAGGAGTTTTCAGGAATCACGGTAGAGGACACATGGACAGAACTAAGGGGGAGTAGGGAGGCTGGGGAGGGGGGTGGGGTTGCAGGGGGAGAGAGGAGGGGAAGGGAGAAGATGCAAACAACTGTAATTGAACAACAATAAAGTAATTATTAAAAAAAGGTCCTGTAAATTAAATTACATAATGGTAAGAAAATAATTTATTAGAAGTATTGGAGTATGAAATTGAGGAAATCTCCCAGAAAGTAAATAAAAAAGAATAAAGAAAATAACAGGGGGAAAAAAGAAAATTAGAGGACCAGTCCAAGAGATAGAGCCCACAATTGATGGCAGTACAAGAGAGAATAGAGAGAAAACAGAGAAAGTATATTAATTATTTATGGCTGCAAAAGAAATTCCCCCAAAATATAGCGGTTTATACAACAATAATCAGTATCTCTTCTGGTTTTTGTGTGACAGGAATTCATACAGGGAACACTGGGGGATTGTTTGTGCTCTATGCATAATGTCTAGGCCTCCACTGGAAGGTTCCAAGGCTGGAGACTGGAATCATCTGATTGGTCATCCATATGTCTAATGGTTGGTGTTGGCTGTAGACTGAAGGTCTCACTGGGGCTTTCAACTGGTATATTCATGTGACCTGGGCTTTCTCACAATGCAGCTTGCTTCCAAGAATAAGTGTTCTGAGAGAGAAGAGAGAAAAAGAGATGTCCAGGTAAAAGTCATATTTCCTTTTATGACCTAGCCATGGAAGATGCACAGTGTAACTTTTGCCACATTCTGTTGATTGAGGTAGTTACAAAGGTCCACCCATGCTTCTTGGGGGAATGCCAAGATCACATTGTAAGAAGAGTATGTAGGATGGGATATATACTGGCATAATCATCGTTAGAAAATATAATCTCTCACACACAAAAATTAAGAGAAATATTAAAATACAAGAAATTTTTCCAGAACTGAAGGATATGAGTTTCCAACTTGACAGGATTCATTAGGTTCCCAATCCAATGAATGAAAATAGAACCATATTAAGTTATCTTATTGAGAACTTTCAGAATACTGAGGTCAAAAGAAGATCCTGCAATCATCAGTTAGTTTTTTAACTCTCCTATGTCTTTTCTTTTTGGAAACTTCCACTACACGTTCTGCTTCCCCTACCTCAGGATAAGTGCACTTATTTGCCCCAAGTCAATCAATGTACCTCATACTCTCGAGCATGCTTGTTGGTTTATGGATAGACCAATTTCACAAAGCCAAATCTGTTTTGACTAATATAGACATTGGTTATAAAAAGGACTCTTCTGGGATTGCAAAGCACCAGGGAAAATGTAAGCCTGGAGCTGCCAGAGGCTGTCTTTTTAGTTAAGTGTGAAAGGCCTGTTTGATAATGAAGCCAACCCAAATGGAAGTAGAGCCAAGAGATGAAACAAGAAAGAACTAAAATGATATTGTTAGAATGCTTGGTACTAGTTGTAACCTTGGGCATCCATGGTTAAGTAAGACAACCAACCCTCTCCCCTTATTTGCTTAAGCTCATTTGAGATAACTTTCTGTCATTTAAACCCAAGAGTCCTAATTCAATAAAACTCATTGCATTGGTATTTCAAAAAATAACCATATGAAATATTAATCACCAGAATATAAAATATTTTTGATTCCCAAGAGTAGATTCCAATAGTAGCAAACATTCTTAGGACACTCAAAAAATCCAAGTAACAACTATAAAAGCTTTTGACCCCGGGATTTACTTGCATTTCAATGAGATATTTTAAGGAAATAGAGAAAGATCCTATCAACCTATCAAATGATTTTTATTTGAAATTCAACATTAGTGATATGGTTGCAAAAATTAATTTTAAAATAGCAGCTCCATTATTTTCAGAAGTGACATTTATCCTAAATGTAACCTCTAAGATATAAGGTACAGCTGAAGACATGATAAAAGGAGTTTATAATCCTGATCTGCTGTTTTACAATTCCTTTGGGATCTCTTTAATTTTTCAAACATTATTTTATAATCATTATAACTGACTGCTCATTGTCCATATATATGTATTCTCTTCAAGGTATATTTTTAGAATTAAAAGGTAAAATTTATTTTCAAACACCATTGGTAATCAGATTAGAGTGAGATTCTACTTTGGTGTTTTACTTTAATAAACTTGTATTTATTCCTTTTACTTTCCAGAAGAAGGAAGGGAAGGAAAATAAGTTGAGAAGAGGCACAGGCAAAAAAAAACCCTGCAAAGGAAAATGAAACATTGAGTTGAACTTGAATTATTTGTTAATTATAAGCATAATTTCAAATTTTCAGGGACAAAAATACAAGGCTAAAGATTTTTTGCATAATTATAATTCTATCAAGCCAGGTTCCCATATGGATGTGTTCTAAACTTGGTATAAACAAGTAGTAACTCAGGGGAATGTCTTTCCTGATGACAGTACTTCAGAGGGAGGACAGAAGATTCAAATTCATTTAGCTTTACCTTTGCATTTTAATGCCAGACTATTTCCAGAATGAAAAATCAAGTAAACAGTATTACTAGACATATCTGAGGTCAGTTTAAATGGATTTTGAGCCATCAAAAGACTTCTTGGCTTTGTTTATCCATTATTTACCATTGAGGATATAGAGTCAACTAGGATTTTCAAGTTAAAATCAAACAATATTCTAATTACCAGGCTATGATTATTTGGAATTGTCATTCTTTCATTTTTAAAAATATTCAGAAATGATATTTATTATTTAAAAACTGTATCCACAATATATAGAACCTTTAAAATGGAATAAAACAAAGAGAAGCAACCCAATTTATTTAAATGATGGGCAAAATAAATAAGTACTCATTTCACCAAAAAAGTTAAACAGGAGACTTCCGGCCAAGATGGAGGCATAGGTAGACACACTGTGCCTCCTCGCATAACCAAAAGAGGAAAAACAACAATTTAAAAAACAAAAACAGCCAGATATGACAGAAAACTTAACTGAGTAGAAGTCCGACAACCAAGGAGTTGAAGAAGACACGTTAATCCAGACCGGTAAGTGGAGAGGAGCCGGGTGGAGAGCACTCGGCAAGACACGGTTTGTGGAGTGGTACCAGCAATGCTCCAGCTGTCGGGAGAGGCCTGTGGCGGGCGTGCCTGGCCAAAACACGGCAGGCACACTTGGCAAAACCAGGGCTGAGACTGGTGGACTGGGCAGTCCCTCATTAGCATGCAGATAAACCGGGAGGAAAAGCTGGGGGGCGGAACAGACTGCATGGCCCACCAGCACAGGGAAATAAAGCCTCAAATCACTGATTGAAAACACCTGTGGGGATTGAGACAGCAGCGGGAGGAACTCCTAGCCTCACAGGAGAGTTTGTTGGAGAGACGCACAGGGACTTGGAACTGTGCAGGCCTGCCCACTCACCCCAGAGCCAGCAAAGAAGGGCCTAACTTGCTTGTGGGTAGCTGGGGAAGTGCGGAGAACAGAGCAAGTGCCATTGTTCTCTCAGGCCCTGCCCCCACAGACAGCTTCACAACACCATGACGTGGGTTACCCCGCCCTGGTGAACACCTAAGGCTCCGCCCCTTAAAGTAACAGGTGCACCAAGAAAAAAAATGGCCCAAATGAAAGAACACATCAAAGCTCCAGAAAAAATACAACTAAGTGACAAAGAGATAGCCAACCTATCAGATGCACAGTTCAAAACACTGGTAATCAGGATGCTCACAAGATGGGAAGAAAGATGGTTGCAATTATTTGAACAAGTGAAGGATAATATAAAGGAAATGAGGGGAAATCTGCAGGGAACCAATAGGGATGAGAAGGAAACTGGGACTCAAATCAACGGAGTGGACCAGTAGAAAGAAAAAAACATCGAACCAGAAAAGAATGAAGAAACAAGAATTCAAAAAACTGAGGAGAGACTTAGGAACTTCCAGGACATCTTTAAACATCCCAAAATCCGAGTCATAGGGGTGGCAGAAAGAGAAGAGGAAGACCAAGGGATTGAACATTTATTTAAACAAATAATGAAGGAGAACTTCCCCAAGCTGGTGAAGGAAATAGACTTCCAGGAAGTCCAGGAAGCTCAGAGAGTCCCAAAGAAGTTGGACCCAAAGAGGAACACACCAAGACGTATCATAATGACATTACCCAAGATTAAAAATAAGGAGAGAATCTTAGAAGCAGCAAGAGAAAAGGAGACAGTAACCTACAAAGGAATTCCCATAAGACTGCCAGCTGATTTCTCAAAAGAGACCTTGCAGGCAAGAAGGGGCTGGAAACAAGTATACCAAGTCATGAAAGGCAAGGACCTACATCCAAGAATACTCTGTCCAGCAAAGCTATCATTTAGAATGGAAGGACAGATAAAGTGCTTCTCAGATAAGGTCAAGTTCAAGGAGTTCATCATCACCCAGCCTTTATTATATGAAATGTTAAAAGGATTTATATAAGGCATGGAGGGATATCAACAGGGGAGTGGTAGGGGGAGAGAGGGGGAAAAGGTGCAGAGAACAAGTAGCATAAATGGTAGATAGAAAACAGACAGGGGAGGTTAAGAATAATATAGGAAATGTAGAAGACAAAGATCTTATGTGTATGACCTATGGACAAAAATGAAAGGGAGGGAAATGGGACAACTGTAATAGCATAATCAATAAAATATATTTTATAAAAACAGTTAAACAGATAACAAACAAGTACATGAAAAGACACTTGACATCATTAACCACTACAACAATGCAAATAGAAATGACAATAAGATTTTTTTTACTGTCATTCCTTTATTTTCTTTTTATTATATTTTTCCATTAACATTTAACCTTCTTATACCCCTCTTCCCCCTGCAATCATCATACCATTGTCCATGTCCATGAACTTTTTCTTTTTGCTTGTTTCCTCTATCCCCTAACTGCTCCCCACCCCAATAGCTGTCAGCCTTCTCTCTATCTATGAGTTTGTCTCTATTTTGCTTTTGGTTCAGTTTGTTCACTAGATTCCACATATAAGTGAAATCATATGGTATTTGTCTTTCTCTGAATGACTTACTGCACTTAGCATAATGATCTCCAGGTCCATCCATGCTGTCACAAAAAAGTAAAATTTTCTTTTTTTATTGCCAAGAGGTATTCCATTATGTAAATGTCCCATAGTTGTTTTATCCATTCATATATTTATGGACACTTGGGCTGCTTCCATATCGTAGTGATTATAAATAACATTGCAAAGACCGTAGAGGTGCTTATGTACTTTTGAATTAGTGTTTTGGGTCTCTTCGGATATAGTCCCAGAAATGGGATTGCTGGTTCAAAAAGCAGATACATTTTCAGTTTTTTTTAACTATATTTTATTGATTATGCTGTTACAGTTGTCCCACTTCCCCCCCCTTCTTGCTCCCCACCCTCTTACCCCACCTTTCCCCACCCTTTAGTTTTGTCCATCGGTCATACACATAAGTCCTTCTGCTCCTGCACCTCCTATACTATTCTTAACCTCCCCCTGTCTGTTGTCTACCTACCATTTATGCTACCTGTTCCGTGCCCCATCCCCACCCTCTCCCCCAACCACTCCCCTGTTGATGTTCCTCCACACCTTATATAACTCCCTTTAACATTTCATACAATAAAGGCTGGGTGGTGATGAACTTCTTGAACTTGACCTTATCTGAGAAGCACTGTATCTGCCCTTCCATTCTAAATGAAATCTTTGCTGGATAGAGTATTCTTGGATGTAGGTCCTTGTCTTTCATGACCTGGAATATTTCTCTCCAGCCCCTTCTTGCCTGCAAGGTCTCTTTTGAGAAATCAGCTGACAGTCTTATGGGAATTCCTTTGTAGGTAACTGTCTCCTTTTCTCTTGCTGCTTCTAGGATCCTTTCCTTATTTTTGATCTTGGGTAATGTAATTATGATGTGTCTTGGTGTGTTCCTCTTTGGGTCCAACCTCTTTGAGACTCTCTGAGCTTCCTGGACTTCCCGAAAGTCTATTTCCTTCACCAGCTTCGGGAAATTCTCCATCATTATGTGTTCAAATAATTTTTCAATTCCTTGGATTTCTTCTTCTCCTTCTGGCAGCCCTATGATCTGTATGTTGGGCCGTTTACAGATGTCCTGGAGGTTTCTGAGCCCCCCCTCCATTTTTTGAATTCTTGTTTCTTCATTATTTTCTGGTTGGATGTTTTTTTTCTTTCTGCTGGTCCACTCTGTTGATTTGAGTCCCAGTTTCCTTCTTATCCCTATTCGTTCCCTGTAGATCTCTCCTCATTTGTTCAAGCAATTTCGATAATTTTTCGTCGAATTCTGTGAGCATCCTGATTACTAGGGTTTTAAACTGTGCATCTGATAGGTTGGCTATCTCTTGGTCGGTTAGTTCTGGAGCTTTGATCTGTTCCTTTCTTTGGGCCATTTTTTTCCCTTGGTGAGCCTGTTACTGTAAGGAGGGCGGAGCCTTGGGGTTCACCTGGGCAGGGAAACTCACGGTTGCTGTGTTGTGATGTAGCCTGTGGGGGCGGGACCTGAGCGCACAATGGTGCCTGCTCCGCTCTCTGCACCCACACTGCCTCCTGTAAGCAATTCGAGCCCCTCTGCGCTGTCTCCGGGGGTCACTCCGGGGTTGGTGGATGGGCTGCACAGCTCCAATCCCCTGTGGGTCTCCCCAGTGAACTCTCCTGTGAGGCTGGTAGTTCCTCCCACTGCGGGCTCCACCCCCACAGGTGCTCTCAATCTGCGCCGATGGGTTGCGCCCTGCTTTCTCTCCCGGTCTGTCTGTCCGCAAATGCGGACCTGCCCAGTCCACCAGTCTCGGCCTCACTGGGTCCGGATGAGCCGGGCGCAGGCCGTGCTTCAGTCCAGCACCCCCGTCTGGGTGTGCTGCAGCCCCGCGGGAACCGCCCCTCCAAACGCGGTCCTTCTGTCTGCTCACCAGCTCACCGCGGGGTCGCCGAGCGCTCTCCCTCCGCCTTGCTCCTCCCGGCTCACCAGACTGGATGAATGTATCTTCTTTAATTCCTTGGTTGTTGGACTTCCTCTCAATTCAATTTTCTGTCAGATCTGGCTGTTTTTGGTTGGGTAAATTTCTGTTTTTGTCCTTGTTTGGTTGTGCGAGGAGGCGCGGCACATTCACCTATGCCGCCATCTTGCTGGAAGTCCACATTTTCAGTTTTTTGAGGTATCTCTATACTGCTTTCCACAAGGGTTGCACCAGTCTGCATTCCCACCAACAGTGCAAAAGGGTTCCCTTTTTTCCACATCCTGGCCAGCACTTGTTTGTTGATTTATTGATGATAGCTATTTTGACAGGTGTGAGGTGATATCTCATTGTGATTCTAATTTGCATTTCTCTGAGATTTGTGACATTGAGCATATTTTCATATGTCTATTGGCCACCTATATGTCCTCTTTGAAGAAGTATTTATTTAGATCCTTTGCCCATTTTTTAATTAGATTGTTTTTTTAGTGTTGAGTTTTGTAAGTTCTTCATAAATTTTGGATATTAACTCCTTATCAAATGTATTGGCGAATATGGCCTTCCATTCCATGGGTTGTCTTTTTATTTTGTTGATGGTCTACTTTACTATGCAAAGACTTTTTAGTTTGATGTAGTCCCAGTTGTTTATTTTTTTTCTTTTGTTCACCTTGCCTGGGGGGATATATCAGCTAAACTACTGCTATAAAGAATGTCTGAAATTTTACTGCCTATGTTTTCTTCTAGGATTTTTATGGTTTTTATTTAAGACTTTAATCCATTTTTAATTTATTCTTGTGTGTGGTGTAAGAAGGTTGTGTAGTGTCATTTTTCTGCACTTATCTGTACAATTTTCCTAATCCCATTTATTTTTAATGTAAAGAAGTTTTTAAAATTATTTTATTGTTGTTCAGTTCCAGTTGTCTGCATTTATCCCCCATTACTCCCCCCACCCCGGCCATCCCCACCTCCTTCCCTTGCTTCCACGCCCCCTTGGTTTTGTCCATGTGTCCTTTATAGTTGTTCCTGAAAACCCTCCTCCCCCCATTTTACCCTCCACTGTCCCTCTGGTTACTGTCAGATTGTTCTTAATTTCAATGTCTCTGGTTATATTTTTCTTGCTTGTTTGTTTTGTTGATTAGGGTCCACTTAAAGGTGAGATCATATGGTGTTTGTCTTTCACTGCCTAGCTCATTTCACTTAGCATAATGCTCTCCAGTTCCATCCATGCTGTTGCAAAGGGTAGGAGTTCCTTCTTTCTTTCTGCTGCATAGTATTCCATTGCTAACACCATTTATTGAATAAACTATCTTTAGCTCATTGTATGTGCTTGCCTCTTCTGCCAAATAAAATTGTCTATAAAGTGTGGGTTTATTTCTGGACTCTCTATTTTGTTCCATTGATCTATGTGTCTGTTTTTATGCCAGTACCATGCTGTTTTGATTACTATGGCATTATATTATAGTTTGATATTAGGTAGCATGATGCCTCCATCTTTTTTCTTTTTTCTCAAGATCACTGTTGCTCTGAGGGGCCTTTTGTGGTTCCATATAAATTTTTGAAATATTTGTTCTAGTTCTGTGAAATACATCATTGGAATCTGGGTGGTATTTCATTGAATCTGCAGATTGCTTTTGGTAGTATGGACATTTTAATGATGTTAATTCTTCCTATCTTGAACATTGTATATGCTTCTACTTCTTTGTATTTTCAGTTTCTTTCTTCAGTGTCTTATAATTTTCCAAGTACAAGTTTTTTTACATCCTTAATTAGATTCATTCTTATTTTATTATTTTTGAAGCAATTATGGATGGGATTGTTTTTTTAATTTCCCTGTTAGTTCATTTTTTTTGTATAAAAATGAAACTGATTTCTGGGTATTATTTTGTAACCTGCTACTCTGCTGAATTCATTTATCGGTTCCAGTAGTTTGTTGGTAGAATGTTTGGGGTTCTCTATGTATGGTATCATGTCATCTGCAAATAATGACATTCTTAACTCTTCTTTTCCAATTTGGATGCCTTTTATATCTTCTTGTGTGATTGCTATGGCTAGGACTTCCAGTTCTATGTTGAATAAGGGAGGTGAAAGCGGACAACCCTGTCTTGTTCCCAATCTTAAAGGGAATGCTTGTGCTTTTTGCCCATTGAGTATGATGCTGGCAGTGGGTTTATCATATATGGCCTTTATTATGTTTAGGTATATTCTCTCTATTCCCATTTTGCTGAGACTTTTGGTCATGAATCTGTGCTGGACTTTTTCTAATGCTTTTTCTGCGTAAATTGATATGATCATGTGATTTTTATTCTTTATTTCATTTATGTGGCGAATCACATTTATTGATTTGTGAATGTTGTAGCAATCTTGCATTCCTGGAATAAATCCCACTTGCTTGTGGTGTATGATCATTTTGATATTTTCTGTATTGGGTTTGCTAATATTTTGTTGAGGATATTAGCATCTATATTAATCAGGGGTATTGGCCTGTTATTTTCTTTTTAGGTGGTGTCTTTATCTGGTTTTGGAATTAGGATAATGCTGGCCTTGTAAAATGAGCTTGGGAGCTTTCCCTTTTCTTGAATTTTTTAAAATAGTTTGAGAAGGAGAGGTGTTAGCGCTTCCCAGAATATTTGGTAAAATTGACCTGTGGAGCCATCTGGTCTGGGGATTTTGTTTGGGGGGAGTTTTTGTTTTTTTTTTTAATCAATGCTTCAATTTCACTAAGTATAATCTGTTTATTCAGATTCTCTGATTCTTCCTGATTTAGTTTTGGAAGATTGTATGTTTCCAGGAATTTATCCATTTCATTCAGCTTGTTTTGTTTATCTATGTTATTTACCATGGAGGATATAGAGTTGACCAGGATTTTCAAGGAAGTTAAATATCAAACAATATTCTAATCATCAGACATTGATTCTTTGGAACTGACTTTCAAAAAGTTAAAATACATGAAATTATTGGCTTTTTTCACCATTTCTTAGATAGAAAGAAAGGCAGTTTAGTACATTTTCCCTATGATCTATAGGAACTAGAGAGTTGTTTTTGTCTAAGCCACTGCTTAAGTATTTTACATAATTTATCATTTAATTGTCACAAAATTACATGTGATGGATACTATAATTGTTAGCATTTCAGAATGGAAGAAACAGAGGTATAGATTTATTAAACAACTTTCTAGAGGCTTGACAGCTAGTAAGTAGAAGAACCAGGATATGAACTTCCAACACTATGGCCCCACAATGTTAACCATCTCTCTCTAGTGCCTACAGCCTAAAATTGGTTTGAAAATGCCTCCTGGAAATAGATGATCAGTCTGAAAAAAAATCTTAGTACATTCTTTGTGACAGAGAGCCACACTTAATATAAAATTTGGAAATACCATTTGTCTAATAAAATATCCTCCTATTCAGTAACATCTACTCAGATTAAACCATTTTTAAGAATATAAAATATAAGGAAATTTCATTGTTATTTTTAATTTTACTTTTTTCTTTTTTTTAAAGATTTTATTTATTTATTTATTTTCAGAGAGAGAAGGGAGGAAGAAAGAGCAATGTATTGTTGCCTCTCACATGGCCCTCACTGGGGACCTGGCCCACAACCCAGGCATGTGCCCCAACTGGGAATCGAACCGGGACCCTCTGGTTCCCAGCCCGCGCTCAATGCACTGAGCTACACCAGCCGGGCTACTTTTTTCTTTTTTATTGAATTTATTGTGTTGACATTGGTTAATAAAATTATATAGGTTTCAGGTGTTTAGTTTTATAATACATCATCAGTATATTTTATCACATGTTCACCACCCCAGGTCAAGGGTCCTTCCATCATCATTTATCCCTCCTATGCCTTCTTCTACTTCCCACCACCCTCTTTCCCTCTAGTAATCACGATATGGTTGTCTGTGTCTATGAGGGGTGTTTTGGGGGTATTTTTTTGCTTAATCCTTTTGCCTTTTTCACCCATCCCTGAAACCCCCTCCCTCATTGTTATTAATATCCAATTTATGAGAATAAGAAAACATCTGTGTCTAATTAGTCATTATAAACTTTGTTATTTCATATTCAAAATGCAATCAAATTTACTGTGTCCACAATCAGCTAGGAATGAACTATGGTAATTCATGCATATTAGTTTATCACAATGCAAAACAAAAAGGAGCTTTCCCTGTCTGTATTTTTACTTTATCAAAGTAATGAATATAAATGGTAACAAACCAAAGAGTACAGAAAAATCCTAGGACAAAAGGCCACAGACCTTCTCTCATCCCACCCTTTCTTAACCCTAACACCACTTATCAAAATCAATCTATTTTCACTTTTTCTCTTTTTGGCTCTCTGGAAGTATAGATGATGTGCTTAGATATCTATTTCTTTTTCTTTTAAGATTTTATTTATTTATTTTTAGAGAGAGGGGAGGGGAAGGAGAAAGAGAGGGAGAGAAACATCAATGTGTAGTTGCCTCTATTGTGCCCCCTACTGGGAACCTGACCCACAACCCAGGCATGTACCCTAGACTGGGAATCAAACCAGTGACCCTTTGGTTCACAGGTCGGCACTAAATCTGAGCCACACCAGCCAGCGAAGATATCTGTTTCTTGATTTGTATCTGTTGACACCCTAATAGACCTGATATGAAAGAAGCACTTAATTCACAAAATCTCTTTGGCCCTCTCTCATTTTCCTGATTGTTGATCTTTGTTATTTTAATTTCTGTCCCTTTGGTTACCTTGGTAACTTCAAATACTGTATTTAAAGCTCTATTTCTAGTTCTAGAAACTTTTGATAGTATCTCTTGGACAAATGTAAATACAATATAGAAGGTGGAATACGGACAGGGATGGTTTCCTGGACATGCAACTTGTACAATCACACAGAGCCTAGAAGCACCAAGTGCTTGGTTTAATGATCAACTGTCAGTGTCTTGAGATCCTTAAGGTATTAAAGAAAAGCTTTAAAAATAGAAAAGAATACCTTGTTCATGGTCAAATGATCTATAATTCAATGTAATTCCAACTAAAATACCAACAGATGTTTTTAAAGGAACTCAATGGGGGCATTTGAAAATTTATATGCTGTAAAATATCCAAGTTTTGCCTTTGCTGTATCAGATATCAGAGTTATTATGAAGTAACATTAATGTGATATTGGTATAGGGATTAAGAACTGAAAAATGAAACAGAATAGATTGTGGAAAAATAGACCCATAGATATATAGAAATGATATATACCAGGAGTATACAGATATATACAGAGACAAGGACAGATTATTCAACCTATATTGCTGGAAAAATTGGATATCCTACCATATGCCATACTCAGAAATCAGTTGCTGGTAGATTAAAACTTTTATATGAAAAAGCAAAATTAAAAAAATTTAAAACACAGTATAGGAGGATATCTTTATACACTCAAAGGAAGGAAATAGTTCTTCAGATGCTTAAAATAATGTCAAAGCCCTGACTGGTGTAGATTAGTGGATTGAGCGCAGGCTGAGAACCAAAGGGCCACTGGTTCGATTCCCAGTCAGGGCACATGCCTGGTTTGCAGGCCGGGTCCCCAGCGGGGGCCACGTGAGAGGCAAGCACACATTGATGTTTCTCTCCCTCTCTTTATCCCTCCCTTCCCTTCTATCTAAAAATAAATAAATAAAATATTTTTAAAAAATGATGACAAAGAAAAAAGTGATACATTTGACTCAAAAAATTATTAACTCCTGTTCATCAAAAAGAAAGTGAGTATATAAGTGATAAACTGAAAAAAGACATTGCAACAAATATGCCTGACACAATATTAATATGTGTAATGCATAAGAAATTCTTACAAATTAATAAGAAAAAACAACCAACCAAACAGAAAATTGGGCCAAAGACAGGAACAAACATTACACAGATGAGAAATGAGTGGCATATAACCATGTAAAAAGGTATTCAACCTCATTAATTTACAGAAAAATATATATTATACCACAATTAGATATCATTTCATATACAGTGGTTATCAAAAATTAAGAAATATGGAGGTACCTGTGAGAGACAGAAAAAGATGGCAGCGAGATAGGCAGGAGCTGAGTCCACTTCTCCCTGCGCACGGGTGAAACACCTAGCTGATCTTCTGAGAAACAGAGCGAATAGCCAACAGTACCCCAGCATATATGAAGATTGAAGACCAAAGTTGTACAGGTCATAGAAAAATCAGCCAGTAAGGAGAGAGCTTCAGGACAATAAGGTCCCTGGGTCCAGTGCAGGGACTAGGGTGGCAGCAGCTCCAGGCCACATAGTGCACAGGCTGGGGAGAGTTGAGAGTTGGGCCTGGCCGGGCCCTGACCTGGATAGTCCCACGTCTGGTTAGAAAATTGGACTGAGTGAGAGCCCAGGTCCTTCCATGGAGTGGCAGGCTTAAACAAGAGCAATTAATCAAAAAGAAAAAGAAAAAGTAAAGAAAGAGACAT
Source organism: Micronycteris hirsuta (assembly GCA_004026765.1). Lineage (NCBI taxonomy): Eukaryota > Metazoa > Chordata > Mammalia > Chiroptera > Phyllostomidae > Micronycteris > Micronycteris hirsuta. The sequence continues at coordinate 4,552 of PVJI01025317.1, read as the reverse complement.
AAGGCGGCTAGCTATTTGGGGAACTCTGCTGTAGCAGCCAACCAGGCCCTTTCCCCACCCAGCCACAGGGTAGCCCCTGGTGGCTCAGGGGGCCCTGCACTCACACTTGTAGCTCCAGGGAGAGTGCGTACTGAGGAACCCAAGGAGAGTGTGTGCCAAGGAAGACCCTGTGCACAAGCCCACAGCCACCGGATGGTGTGCACCCACTGTGGGACCAGTGGCTGATCATCCTGCCACACACACAGGCCTGGGACTGAGCATGCCTGACCCCTGCACCCCCAAGGAAACAGCAGAGGAGGCCCGCACCAGCATCTGCAGTGGCAGCCAGGCAGCCACAGCGGAACCCCTGCCCTGCAATCAGGGAGTTAGCAATCCCCAGAAAGACTTAACACACTGGGGGAGCTGAACTAGCCTGAAGGGGCACTGAGAGCCCCTAGCATCTAGGACAACAAAGAGTGATAAGGGGGTGTGTGAATTGTCCCTCACTGATACACCTCAAGGACAGTGCAACAGGTGGACTGTAGGCCTAGGCTGGGCACAGAAGGGCACTGACAACTGGGCCAGAGGCAGGTCTAGTGCTGCTCAGGAAGGGAGAAAAGAGAAACCAAATTCCCCCTCAGCCTACTGCAGACAGGAAGTCCAGCACAACTGGCTTAGCCAGTTTGAAGCCAGCAGGAGGAGTTTTTTTGTTGTTGTTAGTTTTTTTGTTTTTTGTTTTAAATAATAATTCCCACAAGTGAGATAATAAAAACAGAAACTGTGAAAAGACCAGAGTTGGACCCAAACAGGGGTCACCCCAACAGCTGAGACAGTGAGACAAATTTCACTTTGCTACTCCAGAGGACTTGCAAGATATTGTATATTGGTATTAGTTTTTTTCATTATTCTTATGCCTTTCATTTTAACAGTATTTTTGTATTTCACTTCTTTCTCTTTAGTCTTCTTCGTTTGACTGGTTGAATTGCATTGTTTCACTGGTTTCCCTTATTCTCTCATTCATAGTGTATTTTTAACCTACTGTCTTTCACTTCACTTCGGTTCCATTAACACACAACTCTAAGTACTATACTTCCTAATCTTGTTTTCCAGATCACAAAGAGTCTATCATATGATTGTTGCTCCATTAACATTGTAAATAATTGCTGTTCCATACAATTGTAAATACTACATAGCACCCCTGCCCCCGCCAGGGCTTAGCCCACTCCACTGTTTCCTCAACTTTACTACTATTGTGGTCAACTCTATTCTCTGACACACTACACCTATTTTCTGTTCTTTACTCTCACTTTACCTCATAATCTGACCTTCCACAAGCTCACTGCTTTCTAGATCCAACTTACAATCATTCCCCCCTCTAACAAGAGTCTTACATACTTCCCACCCTTTCTTAAAAGTGACTAGTCAGGTGAGATATCCCAGTTAACACTATTCATATCAAAAGGATCTCCTCTCTCTACTCCAAGTGTTAGTACATTAAACATCATAGAATACACTCCTGCTGTCTTAAATCACTTTGCCTTCCTCCTCCAACTGATCACAAAAAAAGAGTAGGCAGAAGCTGTGAACAGCAGGATACCTGCTGGAAGAGAAAACCCACCAAAAGAGGAACCACCAACAGATAACAACAGAAGAAGGTGAACGAGGGACTGGAACCCAAACTAATCTCAATCCAGGACTGACCTGGAAATACAACCAATTGGTGGAGAAACTACCCACAATAAACAACTGAATGAAAGTGAGAGAAAAGCCTCAAAATCTTGTTCACACAGAAGAATCAGGTTCAACACAACCTGTCTATACCTTTACAACAGAATACAAGGTGTGGTGGACGGAGTGACCCTCAGTAAACCAGCTGGAGGAAAGGACCCACAAAAGAAAGACCCAACATCAATCAAAACCAAAAGACATACAGAGAGCCAACATAAATGACAGTCCAAGACCAGCGAGCTCAGGATTAAGGAGACTGCACCAATGAATCTTACAGGTATTCTACCATAGAACTTCATACCATAAACACAGGAGTCAGAACAGATCAATTTACGAAACAGAGACTAACAAGAAAAGTCTCACAAACAATGGGAAGACAAAGAAATAATCCCCAAATGAAAGGAAAGGAAGAAGCCCCAGGAAGAATGATAAATGAAACAGAAGCAAGTCAACTATCAGATATTGAGTTCAAAGCATGGGTTATCAGGAAGATCAATGAGCTCACAGAGAATTACCAGAAACTACAGGGAAACTACAATGAACTCACTGAAAACTATATCAACAAGGAAGAGGAAATAGAAACAATCAACAAGGACCAAGAGGAAATGAAGAACACAATTTCTGAACTGAAGAACACAGTAGAAGTAATGAAAAGCAGGCTCCATGAAGCAGAGGATCAGATCAGCAAGCTGGAGGACAAACTAGAAAAAATCACCCAGAAAGAGAAAGAAAAGGAAAAGAGGCTCAGAAAGAATGAAGAGGTATTAAAAGACATGCAGGACAACATGAAACGTAATAATATCTATAGAATAGGGATACCAGAAGGAGAAGAAGAAGAGGAAGGGATAGAATACCTAGTTGAAAAAGTAATGATGGAAAACTTCCCTAATTTGATAAGAGAAAAAGTCATACAAATCCAGGAAACACAGAGAGTACTAATCAAGATGAACCCAAAGAGGCCCACTTCAAGACACATCATCATTAAAATGGCAAAATTCTAAGACAAAGAGTGAATCTTAAAGGCAGAAAGGGAGAAACTGGAAGCAACATTCAAGGGAGCCCCAATAAGGTTAGCAGCTGACTTCTCAAGGGAAACGCTCCAAGCCAGAAGAGAATGGCAAGAAATATTCCAAGTAATGAGAACCAGAGGCCTGCAATGAAGGCTCCTGTACCAAGCAAGGCTCTCAATCAAGATAGAAGGCAAAATAAGGAGCTTCCCAGACAAAAGAAGTATAAAAGAATACACCTCCACCAAACCAGCTCTGCAAGAGATGCTAAAGGGACTGCTTTAAGGAAAGGAAAGAAAACAGAGAGAGAGAGAGAAAGAGAGAGAGAGAGAGGAACACAAGTACAAAAAAAAATGGCAATGAATAAGTGCCTATCAATAATAATTTTAAACATAAATGGATTAAATGCTCCAATCAAAAAACATGGAATATCTGAATGGGTATGAAGGCAAAATCGACACATATGCTACCTACAAGAGACACTAATCAGGACAAAAGACCAATACAAACTGAAAGTGAAGGGCTGGAAACAAATTTTCCAACAAAACCAACAGGATAAAAAAGCCTGGGCAGCAATACTCATATCAGACAAAATAGATTTCAAAAAAAGGACCAGCAAGAGAGACCCAGTAGTATATTTCATAATACTCAAGGGAAGAATCCACCAAGAAGACATAAACATTGTAAATATATATGCACCCAACATAGGAGCACCCAAATACATAAAGAAAATCTTCGAGGACATCAGGAAAGATATTGACAGCAACGCAATTATAGTAGGGGATTTTAACACCCCACTGTCAAAAATAGACAGATCTTCCAAACAAAATATCAACAAAGATATTGTGGCATTGAACAATGCCCTAGATGAAATGGACTTAACTGATATATATATATATATATAGAGAGAGAGAGAGAGAGAGCCTTTCACCCCAAAGAAGCTAAATACACATTCTTTTCAAATGCACATGCAACATTTTCAAAGGTAGACCATATGATAGGACACAAAACAAGCCTCAACAAACTGAAGAATACTGAAATCATATCAAGTATTTTCTCTGACCACAAGGGACTGAAATTATTAACCAACCCCAAGGAAAAAAAAAACAAAACACTCAAAATCATGGAGATTGAATAGCATGCTATTAAACAACGAATGGGTCATAAATGAGATTAGGGAAGAAATCAAAAAGTTTTTTGAAACAAATGAAAATGAACTTACAACAACCCAAAACTAATGGGACACAGGGAAGGCAGTCCTGAGAGGGAAGTTCATAGTGATACAGGCCTACCTAAAAAAAAATAGAAACATTTCAAACAAACAACCTAACTCTAGGCCTACAAGAACTCGAGGAACAACAACAAACACAGCCCAGAGCAAGTAGAAGGAAGGAAATAACCAAGATCAGAGAAGAATTAAATGACATAGAGACTAAAAGCACAATTCTAAGGATCAATGAACACAGGAGCTGGTTCTTTGAAAAGATAGACAAAATCGACAAGCCTTTAAGCAGGCTCATCAAGAAAAAAAGAGAGAGGACCCAAATAAACTCAATCAGAAATGAAAGAGGTGATATTACAACTGATGCCACAGAAATACAAAGGATTATAAGTCACTACTACGAAGAACTGTGTGCCAAGAAATATGAAAACCTAGGAGAAATGGACAAATTTTTAGAAAAATATGATCTTCCAAAACTCAATAAGAAAGAAACAGAAAGCCTGAACCAACCAATAACAGTGGAAGAAATTAAAGCAGTAATCAAAAACTCCCAACACACAAAAGCCCTGGACCAGATGGTTTCACAGGAGAATTCTACAGAGCATTTAGGGAGGAA
>PVJI01025316.1:0-20637 GCA_004026765.1 Micronycteris hirsuta | reverse complement strand
TGATCCAACGAGACCACCTCACGAGGTTCGCGCGTTGTTTGCTATGATCGCTAGGCTGCGACTGAGTCTCCGGGTTTACCTGTCTGGTGGGATATGCAAATGAATCCCGGGGCACCTTGGGTAAAGAGCCCGTGGCTGGACTCCAGGCCGGGCTGTGGGACCTCAGGCCTTCGCGCTGTGTCCGCGGAGCATGCCGGGAGCGGCGCCAAAGCCGAAACTTAAGCGCGCGACGCACTTGAGGACTTAGCAAGACGGGAAGAGTCAGTTCTTGAGTCGTCTCTGGTGCGCAGAGGGCTGGGCCAGGACAGCGCCATACTTTTAAAGCAAGCCGTTTCCCACTTAAATTTTCTCTGATGGGTATCTAAAAAAAACATGTAATCACCCAGCCATTAATTATCAACCTTTATTTAACCTTGAAAAGTTAATTGCTTAATATCACCTAATATGCACTGTACATTCAAGTTTCCTTGATTATTTCAAAGATGGCTTATTGTTGGTTTGTCAAGGATCCAAGCAAAGTCCCAACTCCACACTGGGTTTGGTTGCTGCGTCTCTTAGGCTTCTATTATTCCCTAAAGTCATCCCCTCCCCATTTCTCTTCATACCATTGATTTAGTGGGAAAAGTGGATATTTGCCCTGTGGAACGTCACGATTCTTGCATTCGGCCCATTTCTTACAGATGATGTCGTTTAACTTCTCTATACTCCATGTTGCTTGAAAATTAATAGATCAAAAGGCTCAATTTTTTTAAGGTTTAATTTTTTAAGCATGAGCGGTTCACTGGTGGGCCGCGGACTTCTTATTGCATCCCAGTTTGACGCTTGCAATGTCTGGCTGAAACCCTCCATTATAAAATTTCTCATAAGGCTTTCAGTTAATGATTTTAGAATACACTGATGAACGGTGCACGTAGAACTGGTGTTTCGTTGGTTAGTTTTTAACATTTGGGTCATGAGCTATAACGATGTAAACCCAAGGTAACTGGTGTCTAAGTTCTGTTCCCCAAAGAAGAAAACTGAGAAAATAAGACCAGGAAAAGAAATGAAGGAAGAGTGCCAATGTAGTTTGAGTCTCGGGATCATTCGTTTCATTCCATAGTTTGGTTATATGAGCTAACATCTGTCTCCTCACTGCTAAGAGGTTCTTCTGGAGCTTCTTAATGTTGGCTCTGAGTATTGGGTCTGCAGCTCTCTCACGGTGGACTATCCTTTAGCTGCATTTATCTGTGTAGAATCAATTGGATAAGAAAATAGCTCCACCTACCCTCATCTCTGTTTCAATATAGGCTGATGTTTCTTTCCTGGATATTTTATGAATGTTGTTTTCTGTCAGGCTATGCATTTATTGAAAGCGTCATCCAGTAGGACAATGTGCTAGAGATATTACAATTTAACGTCTTGGATTTCCATACTCTGTTTTCTCCCTACTCTTAAATAGTCTCCCCTCTCCTCCCCCGCAAACTCGTGTGTTCCCCAGACGGCCTTTTCTTTCTGTTTCTTCTTTCCCCAACCTGCACACATCCTTCACTAACTGAATACATTTATTTGGCTCACTTTTTGCCTTTGTAATTATGCTCGTCTTCACACTACACATTTGCAACATTAAAACACTTTTGGCTTCTGCTAAACTAAACAATATTTAAGATTCCATATTTGCATTTTGACAAAAATAAGTCTTGCTCTTACCACTGCTTAAGTGTATGTAAATCTCCAATTACTACCTTAGAGGGAGATATATAAAATCTTTTAGAAGTCACGTAGGGAAGTTATGAGTAGTTAGCTTTTCAGTTAATCTTTTGTATCATGAGTTAAAAATTGACTCAAATGAGAAAAAAAAAGTTTCATTAGGCATTGTTAACAATTTGACTTTAGGAGAGATTGATTTAAAGGGTTTTTCTTAGCTTATCTAATTTTTTAACAAAAAGGTTTTATTTTTATATTCTAGACCATACTGTCTTAATAATTCCAACCATTTACATTAGCAGCAGAATAATACAATTATGTCTTTTTTAAAAAAATAGTATAAAAAAACTGTGACGCATCCTAAAATCAATGGCATTTTAGATCCAGAGAGATGTAGCATCTCTTTTTTTCAGAGAAGGAAACTGAGGATAAAAGTGTAGTAGTCTTCCAAGGCAATGCCAGCTCTGGTCCTACTATCCGCTGCGGCCAAATCCATTGTTCATTATACTGCACCGTGTAGTATTTAAGTCACACTATACGCAATATGTTACAAAGAAAAGAATGAAGACTTCAAGCCTGCTGTTTTACAACCACATTTCTGAGCTCTGCTCATTTGATGGCAGCAACAGAGGAGTACACACTGATAAGTGCAAAGTCTACCTTGTTCTTTCTTAAATTCATATAAATGAACATTCAGTGAAACTGGCCAAAGTCATTTCCTCTTCAGGAATTTTGCTCTGATTAAAAAGAAGATACTCAACCAAAATCCTCACATCCTATGGAAGAGGGAACAGAGTAGTCACTTAGAACCACAGTATCAATGACCAGCTTTACCTGGTGTGAAATTGGTGAACTCCAGCTGGGCTGGAGTTTGTAATCATCAAGAGAGCTTTTTAAAAAAATATATTTTATTGATTATGCTATTACAGTTGTCCCATTTTTTTTGAGAAACAGCAACATATGGTTGCCTCTCACACAGCCCTCACAGGGGACCCAGCCCACAACCCAGGCATGTGCCCTGATTGGGAATCAAACCGGGACCCTCTGGTTCCCAGCCTGCGCTCAATCCACTGAGCTACACCAGCCAGGGATGCTTAGATTGTTTTTGTTTTTAGGGTCATTGTTGATAGTTGTGAATTTGTTGTCATTTTACTGTTCATAGTTTTGATCTTTTTTTTCTTAGATAAGTCCCTTTAACATTTCATATAAGGGCTTGGTGGTGATGAAGATAAACTCCTTTAACTTGACCTTATCTGGGAAGCTCTTTATCTGCTCTTGCATTCTAAATGAGCTTTGCTGGATAGAGTAATCTTGGATGTAGGTCCTTGCTTTTCAGGACTTGGAATACTTCTTTCCTCTCCCTTCTTACCTGTAAGGTTTCTTTTGAGAAATCAGTCTTATGGAAACTCCTTTGTAGGTAACTCTCTCCTTTTCTCTTGCTGCTTTTAAGATTGTCTCCTTATCTTTAATCTTGGGTAATGGAATTATGATGTGCCTTGGTGTGTGCTTCCTTGGGTCTAACTTCTTTGGGACTCTCTGAGCTTCCTGGACTTCCTGGAAGTCTTATTTCCTTTTCCAGATTGGGGAAGTTCTCCTTCATTACTTGTTCAAATGAGTTTTCGATTTCTTGCTCTTCCTTTTCTCCTTCTGGCACCCCTATGATTTGGATGTTGGAACATATAAAGTTGTCCTGGACGTTCCTAAGCCTCTCCTTGTTAGTTTGAATTTTTGTTTCTTCATTCTGTTCTGGTTGAATGTTTATGTCTTCCTTCTGCTCCAAATTGTTGATTTGAGTCCTGGTTTCCTTCCCTTCACTGTTGATTCCCTGCATGTTTTTTATTTCACTTTTCATAGCCTTCACTTCTTCCTCTATTTTGCGACCATACTCACTCATTTCTGTGAGCATCCTGATTACCAGTGTTTTGAACTCTGCATCTGACATGTTGGCTATCTCTTCATCACTTAGTTGTATTTTTTCTGGAACGTTGATCTGTTCTTTCATCTGGGCCATATTTTTTGGTCTAGGCATGCCTATTATGTAGTAAGGGGTGGGGCCATAGGTATTCACCAGGGCGGGGCAACCCACATAGATGCTCTGTGGTGCTGTTTGTGGGGGAGGGAGCTGAGAGGGAACAATGCCACTTGCTCGGCTTTTGGCCCAGTTTCAGTCACTTCCCCTGATACATACAAGCAAATTGGGCCCTTCAGGTGCTGATTCCCAGGTGGGTGGGCTTGTGTACATTCTAGGACCCTGTGGGTCTTTCCAACAAACTCTTCTGTGAGGTTGGGAGTTTCTCTTGCCTTTGCAACCTCCACAGATTTTTATAGCCAGAGGTTTTGAGGCTTTATTTCCCTGTGCTGGAACCCTGGGTTGCACAGTCTGTCTCACTCCCCAGTTGTTCCTCCCAGTTTAGCTGCACACAGATATGGGACTGCCTGGTCTTCAGCCACGGCCTTGCCATGTGTCCTCTCTGCCCCTCCTACCAGTCTGAGTGAATGTTTGTTCTTTAACTCCTTGGTTGTCAGACTTCTATACAGTTCGATTTTCTGGCAGTTCTGGTTATTTTTTATTTTTAGATTTGTTGTTGTCCTTCTTTTGGTTGTGTGAGGAGGCAAAGTGTGTCTACCTATACCTCTGTTTTGGCTGGAAGTCCAAGAGAGCTTTTTTAAAATACCAGTGCCCAAGTCTACCCTGAAAGTCCTGATTTAATTGTTCTCTGTTTGTCTCTCTTTACTGTGAGCTCTTAGTCTTCACAGATCTGTTTTGGGTTTTTCCCCACCCTTTTTTTTTTCCTTTTTGGCTCCTGTTTTTCAATGGGACACACTTTCCATCAGATGAAAGCTTATCTAAATTCCCCATGAGGCCCTTTCCTCTGCTATTCCCTTCCTTTTATGGCAATACCCCTTCCCTCATGTTGTACCCATTAACTCCCCAGGACTTCTCCTAAATGTCTCACCTAGAAAAAACTCCAAAATCTTTCAAAAATCACCACAGCTGGGTTTTATTTCAAGGCTCTGCTAGCTAACCCCATAAACTAAAATATGGTAGAGCACTGTTTTCCAAACTTGCCTAGTTGATTTCCCTCTACCACTGTGGAAAAAGCTACTTATGCTTCCATTTGCACATTCATTTCAACATTCCTTGACTCCATATAAATCTGTGATTTTCAGTTTCTTCTTGGAGCTGATTACGACATCTATCTTTCTCTTTCATTAATACATTTAATAGAATTTTTTTTTTTTTTTAGATATTTTATTGTTAGAGAGAGGGGAAGGTAGGGAGAAAGAGAGGGAGAGAAACATCAATGTGTAGTTGCCTCTCACACGCCTCCTACTGGGGGACCTGGCCCGCAACCCAGGCATGTGCCCTGACTGGGAATGGAGCCTGCCACTCTGTGGTTTGCAGGTTGGCGCTCAATCCACTGAGCCACACCAGCCAGGGCTCAATAAAAATTTTAACCCATGCTTGTTTTATATCTGCATGAGGAGCATGATTTTTACTTTTTAAAATTGTCTTTTACTAGTTTGGGGGTTCACCTAACCAAACAGGTATACTTTTCACCGGAGAAGTGCAGTTCGTTGGCTGCTTTTGGCTTTCAAAGTGGCAATAGAACTTTGTTGACTGTCTGCTTTTCTAGTTTTCATATTGTTCTCTATTAATTTTGTGGTTTGTTTTTGTTTTGTTTCCAGCAATAAGTCATTGCCTACTGTTGGTAACAATGATTGGGTATTTGGTGTTATGTTCTGACCATTTGATGAGCTCTGTGAATGGATTAATGATTTGTAGTGATCTAGTCTCTCTTGGGTGAGAGACAGCAAAGAAACTAGTCAGTGTTAACTTGTTTGCCTATTCATGTATTTGGGTTCAAATCTGTGTGCCACCAAGAAGGAGTACAACCCTTTGATATCTGAACCAGTAAATTTTTTGTACTTCTCTGTTTACTCTTGACTCATGACTGAAATTACAGAATTGAAGCTATAAACTCCATGTCTGTATGTCTGTAATTCAGAAAGGTCTTTACTTCTCATTGTATGAATGTGCAATGTTTCCCTAAATCCAGATGGTATTAATAAATTAGATTATAAAATTTACTAAATTAAAGGAGTCCTTTTCTGTTTGGCTTATGAGATATATAAGTGCTTTTATAAATATAATATTTCTATAATTCTCAGAAAATGAGGAATTGGAACTTCTAAGATACAAAATGTGCTAGATTTAGAAGTATATTAGAAGAAACCGGCTCAGAAACATATTAAGAATTTAAGTTCACATCATTTAGGTAAATCTTTGGCAAACTAGACTAGTTTAATTATTTGATTTAAGAAAATAACTGTCTTCTCTGACTTATCAGTGTTATGTATAATACAAGGATACATTTTTATTATATTTGTGTATGTTTTTCTAAACTTATACAGGTTTACTGATCTAAGAAGCTAGTGTGACTTCTACTCAATGCTGGCTTATGAAAAACGTAATCTTGTGTTTAACCAAATTGTACCCTTATTCTCTTTTTTTAAAAAGATTTTATTAATTTATTTTTAGAGAGAGGGAAGGAGGAAGAAAGAGAGGAAAGGAAACATCAGTGTGACAGATTTTGTCTCTCATTTGCTTCCCTACCAGGAACCAAACCTGCAACCCAGGCATGTGTCCCAACCAGGATCAAACCGATGACCTTTAGCTTTACAGTATGACGCCAGCCGACTGAGCCGCATTGGTCAGGGCACATCTTTATTCTGATGAACTTTATTGTATTAGTAATTATGGTCTGTACTATGTCAGCTTATTCACTTGGATTGGTATTAAATTGGGTTAATTAATGGAAAATTATTGAATACCTAGATCATTTTTCAATAAGAACTAATACTAAAGTAGTAATTATTGAGTATAATTTTAACTTTGTATACCTTTGCTTCTTGTTTTTATATACTATAGAAAGACTATATCTTTAGGTCTTGTTAATGAACACGTTCATTTTTGCCAGTTTGAGGAGTTGTGTGTGGGATATTGGCAGCTGTAGAAAGTTGTGCTGTATGAATTCATGAGCTCTGCTGGTCTGATAAAATGCTGGGGTGTGACAGGTCACATTGTCTCCCTTCCCACCCCAGTTTTCTCTGGAAAATAGAATTTACTCTGGTTAAAAGTTACGGTTATTACAAATGGTTGAGATCACATTGAGAAGTAACACATTCAGAGAAGCATAACTGTATGTACTTCTTTTTTTTTTTTAAGGAAAAGACTAATTTTGTCCTGAAGCAGCAGCATAAACTTTTTCATAACACCTTTTTTCTTTTAATCTCGCTAGTATCTGGAATTAGATTTCCCCTTTTATTCCTAATATTGGTAATTTGTGTTTCCTCTCTTATTTTCTTGAACTGTCTGGCTAGAATTTTGTCAATTTTATTGTATTATACAAAAAGCCCCTCAATTTTTGGTTTCATTTTTTCTATTGTTTGTTTATTCCTATGTCATTGATTGCTACTTTTTATTATTTTCTTTCTACTATTTAGTTTAATTTGCTCTTCTTCCTCTAGTATCTTATAGAGGAAATTGAGATTATTAATTTTAGACTTTTCTTTGTTCCAGTAGGAGAATTTAAAGCCATAAATTTGCCTTTTGGCAATTTTAGCTGTTTTAGCTATACCCCACAAATTTTATTGTGCTTATATTTTTATTTAGTTCAAAATATTTACTTTACCTTTTACTTTTCTTTTTCTTTGTCATGTGGATTATTTAGATTCTTGGGGGATTTTCTAGATATCTTTGTATTCTTTTTTCTAATTTAATTTACTTGTGGTATGATTTCAATTATTTTAAATTTATTGTGACTTGTTTTGTAGCCCAGATGTGGTGTGGTTAGTGAATGTTCCATGTGCACAGAAAAAGAATGTGCCATTTTGGGCTGAAATGTTCTAGATGTTAATTGGTTAAGTTAGTTGATAATGTTGTTCAAATCATCTATATTTTTACTGATTTTTAGTACTACTTTAATTCATTATTACGAGAGGACTGTTGAAACCTCTACCTGTAATTAGGGAGTTCTATCTGGCCTTTCAGTTCCAACATTTTGTGCCTCATCTATTTGATGCTCTGTTGTTAGATATATACATATTTAGGATTGTTATGTCTTCTTGAGGAATTGATACCATCATTATTAATAAATGCATTTCAACTATACAACTACTAAATTAATCAAATGGGTTTTTGATGAATTATACAAGCATTTAAAATAGAAACACATCTTGTGTTTTGTCAAAGCCACATCCCTTTATCCTGCTTCAGTTTTTTTCTGTAGCAACTATCTCCACCACACAATTTGTTTGTTTGCCTTCTATCTTCCCTGACTAGAATAAAACTTCCAAAGAGTAAGACTTCATCTGTTTTGTTCACTGCTATATCCCAACTACCTGTCACAAAGTCTGATCTCAATATATACTTTCTGAATGAAATAATATATGAAAAAGCTGCAAGTACTTTAAGAACATAATATTTCCATGGCTTTAACCCATTAATATCATGGTAAGATGGCTTCTGCTCACACAGGGTCTATTCTGGAAGCAACTCCTATACCTCAGTGTGTGCTCTCAAGTTGCCCTGCTGCACAGCTGGAGCCACAAAACACTGTTGCCAAGGGTTCTCAGGGTCTCAGGAAGATGTCAGTGAGATAATCCTTTGCTTTAGCTTGCTCTTTGTATCTCAGCCGCCTCTGTTCTAGCTAGGATTTAGTCCTGAATGATTCCAGAATGGTGAGTTTGAGTGACAGACAGCAATACCCTGGCCCCGCACCCTTGACTCCTGTTAATTTGAACTCCACTCTTTCAGGAGGCTTTTCAGGCCCTTACAGAAGACAGATTCTTTGGGCCAGCCTCACTGCTTCTAGGAGCGGCTCTTTATATTTCTGGATCATAGGATAAGTCAGAGTTCGGTTCTTATACCAAGACCCCAGCTGCACAAAGCATTTACATTTCACATCTCTTTATCCACACTGTGGTTTCACTCCCTCTACCAACTCTGTTCATTCACACAGCTGAAGAGTTTTGTTTTCACAGGACATTTAAACTTCAAGTCCACCAGGAAAACTGAGGCCACCCCATTGGAGTATTTACTAATGTATACTGCAAATAAAATATTTATCAATCAAATCTTCCTCTCGGATTTATTTCTGAAGGGGGAAAATATCTTGTTTTAATTAATTGTGTGTTTTCGGTATCCTGGATGGATCCCTAGGTCTAATGGTCAGAATTCAAATCCCAACTGCACCTCTTGGACAACCCACATCCTCTTGTGAAATAGGGATAATAATAATGTCTGCCCTGCTTGCTTTTGAGGGTTGACAGAAAGACCTGTGAGAAAAGCTTGGGAAAGTACCTTGTGCATTGCAAAGCTCTGCAGGTCTGTTATTGCCATGAGAAGATTTTTTTGCTTTAAGGTTTACAATGATTTAATATTTTTACGCATCAATTCAAGAAGAGTATTTGGGTATTTGCATCAAAGGCCTTCACTACATCCTGAAGAGAACGTCTGCCTACAACTCTGAAACTGGAAAGAATACAACTCAGTATCCATTGGCTGTTACGTTGGAAACTAGGAGCATTTAAAAACGCTGGAAAGGAAACCATGTAAGCGGGAGGAAAAACACACCTTTAATTTCCCCCAAAGGCTTAAAATATTAAGCCCCTACCTGTTAAAACATTTCCTAATTATTTTTTTAAAACCCCAAAGCTATATACGTTTTGGTCACCCTTATTAAATACATGATGAAAATGAGAGAGATAAGATCTGTTGCCGCTTTGGGGGAGTTAAGACTTAGAAGTTATACTACAGTATCTTCTTTGTACCTACTGTTAGTCTATTGGTTTTGTCTAGGGTGCTATCAGCAGCCATAAGAGCCCCAATGGAAATTATCCAGCACTTCAGAGGGAAAAAAAGAAAAAGAAACATCTAAGCCCCAATTGTGTTTTCACCAGAAACCTTCTCATCCTTGTGATAATGTATAATTCTGGTTCGTGTGCAGCTACAGACGACTTTTTTCCTGCATCTTTCATTGGCCCCTCTTTGTCTATGCCCCATAACTGTTAATGCTCCCCTGCCCCATAAGCCACAATTCCCAGTAACAATTCCACACCATGATGGAGGAGCACAAGTCTTTGGTGGACATCTGGACTCTTCTGCCACAGCCACTCTCTTTTTTTTCCTTTCTTTTCTGCTTCCTGTGGGATTGATAAATATTTTTCTATTCTCCTTTATGCCCTCTGTTGGCTTGGGATATATATGTATGTTTGTGTATATACAGACACACATATTCAAGGTAGATAATTATTTTCTCTCAGTATGTGGAAGGTGTTATTCCATTTTCCTTTGGCATTGATTGTTTCTAATGATACATCTATTGTCAATCTAACTGTCACTCCTTCATGGGAATGTCACTTTTTTCTCTGGTAACTTTTACAATGTTCCATAGTTTGGCCATGCACTATGGTTGCAGATTTATTTTTATTGATTCACCTTGCCTCAGAGTGCATTTTCAAACTGCGGACTCATATTTCTTCAATTCTCAAAAAGTGTTAGCTACTAACCCTTTGAATATTCTCTTCCATTCACTCTCTGCTCTTGTGGAATTGATTAGCTGTGTCTGTTGTTTCAATTTTTAAATGAATATTATTCCTTTATCTCTGTTATTCCTTTATTAATGTTTATCTAAAAATACATAAACATCTTAGAGATTATTTTATTATTTTAATTGAATTTATGATGTTGCCTCATTTTTGGTTGTCTTTCCTTATTGAGAGATTCTCTCTTTCTCTTTCCCTCTCTCTTCATTCATCCCTTCTTGGATGATTTTCTCTACCCCAAGTCCCCTGGGACACGTTGGAACCAGGTATTACAAGGGTGCTGGGACAGTCCCCCCATGTGTGCTACCGAATAGGTCACAGGCCTAGTCCCTGCATTCATTCACGGACACCTTGCTCAGGTCCTCATTCAGGTCAGCTTGATTTCCGAACTGTGCTGGTTTCTTCCTGTTTCACTAGGTTTGCAGCCTCACAGGGGCGAACCCTCAGGCAGCAGCTGCAGTTGTCCTCTCGTGGGCAGGGTGGGCAGGGACCCTGGTCTGGCCCTGGTTTCTCTCTCCCAGTGAGCGTGGCTCGGGACACCTGCCATGTGTGGAACATCTCAAGTCGCCATGAATCCCCAAAGGCTGAAATCAGTTGGGTGCAAGGAGGTCATTATCTTGCTTTAGAACCCACCTTTAACTATCTCCTTTTTACATTTTATCTGTTACTTTATGTTTGGAGCAGTGGTAAGAGGGGTGTGGTCCCATTTCTCTTTTATGAGGAACCAATCCACCCTGATTTGAAAGCTTTCCCCTGTTCCTTTTCATTCCTTCCTTGGTGCCCATGCTGCTCAGCCCATTTTTCACAGCTCCCGTCACTGTTGGGTCCCCAGATGTACGCAGAGCAAGAGAGCATGAATTGTTCTTGATAATTTTCCTCAGAGACAGATGGTGGTGGCTGAATTTGATGACAGGAGTGGGTTGGGTTTCAGTGGCTGTGTCAGAATGAGGTTAGGACATGGCTGGCTTGAGTGTGAGTACTGACACCACGTTCCGTCTGCCCTCCACCCCCTAACACCTCTGCCCTCGGCTAGGCTGGCACAGACGGAAGCCCCAGATGCTAAGGCATGTGAGAACGGCTGTGCTGATCCAGTTGTGACACCTGCTGTCTTTTCCGACACTCTGCCTTGAGCCTAGTTATTTCTAGCCTCTGAACTATGGAATGGGGCAGCTCTGTGTGGCTGTGTGTTGAGCCCTGTTACGGAGCACAAGAGGCAGTGGGGACTGAAATCACACTCATGTTCCATCCAGGACGTCCACCCACAGGGCTGTGTGTGGGCCCAGACTGAGGGCCTTCCACACACAAAGGTGTGAGTTAGAATGTGGTGGCCATACAAGGATGTATCTGTAGCCTCTTTCTAGGTTTCCCATCACCTGAGAGAAGGTGGTGAGGCCATATATCCCTTTTTAGTCACCCTTGTAGGCAGAATGTTGCTGAACTTTACATTGGGGATGCTTTTCCATTGGAGTATGATGAAGGGAGGGTTAAGGCCTGCTGCCAGGTTGTTATGCCACCTGCCTAGCTGCTGGAAGAAGGTCTGGAGATTGGGCTTCCTTCCTTATTTCAACGTAGAGGTGGCAGGTAAGGTTCCAACTTTCCCTTTTATCTGGGTTAGACCTCAGACATTTTCTGCAGCTAGTGATACTCTCAAATTGCCGAGTGGACAAAGCAGTTTCAGGTCTTTATTTTCTCTAGGGACCAGCTTCTTGCATACAATGCCACTGCCACACTGGGCCTGGATCTGATTCCTGCCCCCAACTCCCAGCTGTGCAGCAGTTTCTGGTCATAAAGCTATTAGAAATTGGCCCCAGGGAAGGAGTTGCTGGCAATCCAGCCCTTGGTACAAAGGAAAGTCATGGTAAATATCACCTTGCAATGCTGCCAAGATACTCAGTATAAAGTAATATCATAGGCTGACTTTTTCTCAAGGGACCCTTCTGTACTAGTGCCTAAGATAGCAGAGAAGCATGTGGTTCCCAGACCAAATGCAGGCTTCTTTTGTTGTTGTTGTCATTTGACTGGTTTTCAGTATCTTTGATACTTTTTATAATACCCAGAACTTGCCAAACAATTCTTGCAGGGAGGTTTAGGAGTTGACAGGAAGAGAGGCTCACTTGTAATAAGAGGAAAAACAATAATTATGGAAAGAGCAGAGGAAGCTAGAAAAAGAAGATCAAGGAAAAAAGACAGAACAAGTTTAATCTGAGGGTTTCATATCATGGATGGTAGATTTGGGCTGGATGGCTCATTCTCAAGAATGTCTGGTGCCAGCCACTGTGCCTGAACCCCATTAGTAGAGGCAAGGGGATGGGACTGGGGGACAATGAGTGGTCTGTGTTATATGCAGCCAGGGTATGGGAGTGGGGAGTCAGCCTGGTAAACCTAAGATTTAGAATTATGGGGGCTTTTGACGAACTTCTCTCCTAGAAAGCCTTTTACTAGGTTACACAGAGTTTACCAGTGCAGGGCATGGGAGGGCAGACTGATGTTTGGGGCAGGAAATTTCTTCCTCTTGTGGGCAGCTATTTTCAATTAGGCACTGAAAGTATTTGGAAGTCTAAATATACCTTCCATGATTGCTGTGAAGAAAATATCAACTATGGGCCCTTGAACATAGCAGAGCAGTGGTAGATAAAATTGCGAGAGAATTAAATGGGCATGAAATTATCAAATTATCTGTACAGTAGCATCTCAGGGAGCTGTTTCCATTCAGATCAGAGAAATCAAATGTAGAGTTCTGAATGTCATTGATCCCATGGGAGAGAGGTAGGAATAACACTTAAGAACCAGGGAAGAGAGAATGTGTTCTGATGATTCAGAGAGCAGGAGGGGAAAGCTGGTAGGTCGATTATAGACTCTGTAATGAAGATGGAACTTGAGACCCATCAGAAAACCAGGTTGCCATGAATGTGGCCATTTGGGATGCTAAGTCAGAGTCTGGGAGAACTTCCCCACACTGTGCTCATGGTTTGTTCCACATCTGTCACTTTCCTATCTACTTCTGCATCTGTTCCTTCTCTTCTGCCCCTACCTGCCCTTTTACCATTTGCAGTACCCCTTCCCTACCATCATGAAGACTTCTCCTGCAGTGCTCTGTTATGAAATGAGTTCCTATAATATGCTGGGCTTTGTGTACTTCACACACATCATCTCATTTCATGGTCCCCGCAGTTCCAGAAGGGAGTTGTGAGGGAACTTTCAGGAAATCTCCAAATGGGGTTTAAAGCCCCTGGTCCTGACTCTGTAAAGGTGTTTCCATCTTATAGGAGCAAAGGGTACTAGTTAGTTGTGACCACTATTTTTAAACCAGATTGACAAAGGATGCTACAAAAAGATCCTGCAAAATCTTCTCTAATGAAGGAAAAAATGAAAAATACATGCTTTGCTTAGGCTGTTTTTAATAAACATGTCTGGGAGTCAGGTTTGAATTTTCAAGTGTCAATAGCAAGTCAGGGAATGTTGGTACTTTTCTAGGCAGGGGGAATGAAAAAACGTACGTAGCCAAGGAGGAGCAGGGGTTGGAGTTGTATTGTTGAACCCATTGAACCTGCACTGGTTCAGGAGAGACGTGGACGGCTGAGCAGTTGATTTCTCAGTGGTGGACCTGAGCTGGCCAATTTGTAGCAAACCTGGTTATTCTAACTTTATTTTCCAGCTAAAGACAGATGGACCTTTTGATCTGAGATGTTTTGCTGTGCTCAGAGAGCTTGTAGCTGAGGCACAGCTGGGCACTGTCTGCAGAGACTGTTTTCGTTGAAATCACCCTGGTGAAGTTACGTAATTCAGAGAGTCTGATTTAGGGGAAGATGGGGGCAGTGAGGGAGCATAGGGATCCCAGGGGCTTCTGTTAGGGTTTTTAGAAGATAACTGCTGGAATGTGGGAGTAGGAGATGGAGTGAGCATTTGATGTCCTTCACATGGGGCTGATAAGAGAAAAAAATTCTCTCTCACCAAATGATCTAGTCATAGTGATGTGGGTAGAGCAAACAAGCCTCTCATTGTGCAAATAAGCTGAGGCCCCGAGAGACTGGTACAGGCCACACAGTAAGGAATGGATGGAGTGAG
Source organism: Micronycteris hirsuta (assembly GCA_004026765.1). Taxonomy (NCBI): domain Eukaryota; kingdom Metazoa; phylum Chordata; class Mammalia; order Chiroptera; family Phyllostomidae; genus Micronycteris; species Micronycteris hirsuta. Next base: position 6,279 of record PVJI01025316.1, on the reverse strand, counting down.
ATTCCAGTCCTTGTCTTCAGACTCTAACTTCATTCACAACACCCTGTGTGGAGTTGAATTTAGTTTTTTAAGGTTCCTAATTCAGTCCTGCATTTGATATGGCCAAATGAGTTTCTTGCTTCCTTTTATGAAGACAGAGACTATAGATCTGCGATTATTTCCTTATTAGCAATGATGCCAAGCAGCTCATAAGAATTTTACACAGCAGATAATAAACTTCCACTCATGGTCTGAGAGAAGGGTTGAAAATTTTTACATTAAAAATATAAAAATCCCAAACACATCCCTGGATCCAATTCTTATGAACATTCCTTTTTCCTTTCACTTCTTTTTGTTTTTGTGATTATTTTGGGCTTCCTGGAGTGAGGGATGATTTATCTTGCACAACATAGAATTTGTTCTTGAATCCTGCTGGTGTAAATGCTAAGCTAAATAAATGGAAATAGACATAAGTCCCAGGGCTGAATCAGACTCCTTGCTTAGAAAGCAAGCACATAATTCAGTCCCTTCTGGTAGATAAGAAAAATCCACAGGGCTAAAAGTCAATATGTAGGAACTCACTCAATTTCTTTGTTTATTTTCAGCCTGCTAGGGTTTTCTTGCTTCTTTTCCTTCTCTTCATTATCCCTCATTCTTGTGAGGGGCATTTAGTAAGACAGGAAAAAAAGCGACTTTGTCAACACAAAAGCATATTCAAGTCATGTTATGAAAGATGGTCAGTGTTAGCCAGGAAAGGTGTTAAAAGTGGTGTCTCTCCTGGTTTCTGAAGGACTTAAAATAATCAAGACTCACAGGACACAGAGAAGCTAATTCACACTCCCTTCCCCCAGGGATAGAGTCAGGACACTTGAGGGAAAGACAGAAATGGAAGAAATAACCGAGACATGAACAAAGAGATAAAAAGTGAGGACAAAGAGATAAAAAGCGATACCAAAGAGCAAAAAGGGCCTCTCAAAGTTCACCAAACATAGGCTCTGCAAGGACTGAGGAGTTACTTGATGGGAAGTCAAGGACACCATGTATATTTGTGATAATCTAATCAATAGACACCATTTATTTTGGTGATGGACCATAGACCTATTTGCTGTACAAACTGATATCCTTTTGCAAGTGAAAGGAGGCATCGCTACTTATCCTGATACAGCAGAGATAAACTGGTACTATCAGGCAAACCTGGACATATGATCACAGATAGTTCCTATACCCCTTCTAAACCTCACGGACCTAGCTATGGCTTATACTCATTCAAAGCACAGTTACTAAGCACTGATGTATGTGACACTGTGCTTGGTACTGAGCATTCAAAGCTGTTTCTGTGCCAGATGAGTTGTTCTTTCTGTGGCTGAGACTTTCACTGACATCAAAGAGCAAGGCAAAGCCTTCACAGTCCAGTTCTCAAGTTATGATGCTTCTCGGCAGGGCTCATGTGTATGGCTTCCACCTGGTCTCACCTGCATGGTGGTGGCTGCACAGCCTGAAGCGTGATGAGTCAGAGTGCTGTGACTTTGTTCTGCTCTGCCTTGCATATGCTGATTTTAATCAGATGAACGCCCAATCCTGTAGTGAATCTTATTAAGCCCTTTACCCTTCCTCATTCCATCTGTTACTTGTCTCATTCTCTGTCCTCCAAATGGAATAAGCTTTGTTTTTTTTCTCAGACTCTTTTTTTTCTTTTTGTGTTTAATGTCTTTCAGAAAAAGGCCTGGAGTCAAGAATTGTAATCTAGCAGGAGTGGGTCTCACTGAGGGTTTTCTCTCATCAGCAAAGCCTCCAATTTTGATAGCTTTTAATGCAGGCTACTGTGGAGCTCTGCAGTTGGTTTCTCAGACCTTCCCGTTAGGACTGCAGTTACTGGCTCCCCAGGGTGTGAAAGACCCGTGGGACCCACAGTTATGGTCTCATCTACTTGAATCAGTAGGTCTGTGTCCCCGCCCTGCTGCAGAGTCCAAATACCTTCTGGTGGGTGGCTCATAACCTTGCTTCAGTGGCCTTTCTAATCCTTCTGACCTGTTTAACTATTTAAGCATCTTAATGACCAAATCATTCATACACATCAAAACCAACTCAACTTGAAAAGAGACCTCAGGCCTCTATCCTGGGAAGACTAAAAGAGCACAGACAAAGCTTCCCCAAGGAGCATACTTCTGTTTATTGTAGTTTCTCTCCGTGGCAGGTATGATAAAGTTTTACTCTGGAGGACTGAGAAATATTTTGAAAAGGTGTTGATGGTACGGCAAGTTCCAAATTTGGTTCTCTTTCAGCAAGCACAACCCCAGACACCTGGGCTCTGTCCTTTTGTATTATTTATTGCATGTCTGTGCCGGTTCCTCCATTTTTAAGGCCCTATGCTGGGAGGCTTCTTGTGTCTCTCATCTTTCAGACCCTCCCTCACCCTACCCTGTGGCGCCCCAGTGCTAACCCTGTTGTTTTCCTCAGAGAAGGTCATTGGTACATGTTTTCTAACTCAAAAAATATCTTTGATATTTAAAGATACAAATCAGTAATTTCCTTATTTGATACTTCCTGTACTTTGAAAGACTCACTGAATTGCTCTTAGATGGAATGTGGGAGATAATGTCCCTTGAGTAAAAAGGTCTACCAATGGTGTGGAAAATATGAAAGTCACTGTGTGCAGTCCTGCCGGGAGGTTTTGCTACCCCAGTTGCAGAATCTTCAGGCCCCTAGAGATGCAGGTGAAATATAGGGATGCAGGTGAAATATAGGGTTGATGCCACATCCAGGCTTTTGATTCTCCTGCTTACTGCTGTTGCTGTCTGCCAAACTCACAAACATATTCTGTCATAGATGGAAGGAAAGGTGTCTTTCACCTAAGAACACTCAGCTAAACTAAGGCCCAGGGCCTGCCTTAAAAGGAGCACCTAGAATCTTCAGTTGGCCCCAAAACCAAGTTAGTCTAGTATGTCCCCCACCTGAACTAGACAGGCATCAATCCAGCCTAAAAAAAACCAAAGGGAATAAGACATTGGACAAATGGCCACATGATTCTCTACAGCCTATTCCTATTTATTGAGGTTTCAACTCAGTGTGGCACGCTCTTTCCCCTATTTGACACTTTCCTGTTGCTTCTCTCTATTAATAGCCATTGAGCTTCTAGTCAACCAGGGATGATTATGCTTCATTAACACCTCTGGGTAAAACTCTGGTCGCCAGGAATTCTATTTGTGTTGTATTTGAGGACAATCCAAATTTCTGCCTCACTAAGGGCAGCAGGGTGCATGTATGTGTGTGTGTTTGTGTTGGCCCTTATGAACGGATGATGAAAGTGTAAGGCATTCGGAAACTTCACATGAATTTCCAAGTAGAGAATAAGAATGCAAAATATAGGAACTTTCTCTGTTTACAAAGTAGACCCCCTCTTGTTCAGGACTGGGTAGTGAGAAACCTGAGAGAGTACCCTCTGTTTATGTAGTGATAGGCATGACCTGGGAAGGCAGAGGGGTGCCAGAAGGGTCAGCCATGTGTGGACCTGCAGCGTCTGCCCTGCACAAAACCTGCTTCCAGTCAGGAGGGAAGAAAGACAACGACGCTTTGACACCTGTCTGCCCAGAGGGGATGCCTTTTTGCAACTCTAGTAATACTAAGCCTTCTAGTCATCTACCTACCAAGAAGAACGAAAACTGTCAAAAGGTCGTCTCTTCATTATCAAATGACATTCCTAATTTAGCAAAAACATAGAATATAGTCTTTTGATTCTAGGTAGGTGTTCTTTGCCTAGACCCATCATTTTGCTGTGTGACCAGGGGCAAACAAGAAATGCTGGCTACTAAATTTCCTTAGGGTGGCTCTTCTTTCTACCCCTTTCCTGAGTTCTGTTATTTTAAACTTAAACATTCTTTACAGCACTGACTGATGCAACACCACACACAGCTATGAAATGCAGGGCTTCTGGCTCCTGGGAATTCTTGGTGATCAGTGCCAACTGGAGTGCCTTCAGCAACAGCTGAGAAAGCCAATAGAAACTTAAAGAGTTTTCTAATCTAGGCATAAACAGCCAGTTGCAGCTTCTTTGAAGTGTAGAAATGGGGAGAAGATATGTAGGCCCTGGATTGGTAAAGAAGGGGGTGAAATATTCTGGTAAAAGTGAATACAGGCATAAGCCAGTTGTGACAGGAACAGATAGTTTCTTAGTGTGGCTTGAACTTAAGTTTCATGAAAGAAACTAAAGTTTAGGAACTTGAATTTTTAAACACAGGTTTAAGAGAAGCAATGAAATTGTAAGTTCAATAGGCATGGACTATATCTTTCTTATTAAGTGTCATTTCAGCTGCTAGAGTAGTATTTTCACTTTGTGGGCACGCAATACATATTCAATGAATTGGACTGAGTTTTCTGAAGATAAGGAGGAAATTGGTGGGAAGCTCTGATTTGGGTATTCTTCAGTCCCTTTCCTCTGTGCAATCTAGGATCCAGGAAGGCCAGGAGGCAAGGGAGAGAGCAGCTGGTTTGAAAATCTGAAAGAGACTCCATGTGGCTGGACCTTGAAATGCAAAGGCATTTTGGTGAGAGATGAGGCTGGAGAGGTATATGGAGGCCAAGATATACATGGTCTCTTCAGTTGGTTAAGGCATTGGGACTTAATCCTAAAAGCAGAGGAGCTACTTAGAAGGATTTTTAGCAAGGGGTATGGCAAACTTAGATATACCTATTAAGAAGATCATTGGGTTCAACATAAAGAATGGATTGAAGAGCTCAAGTAAAGGGACAACGGAGAACCAGGTGGGGGACATCTCACAGTTGGGAAATGATGAATTTTACCTGAACTAGGTTAATAGCCATGAAGGTGGAGAAAAGTGAGCGGATTCAAGAGAAGAACTTGACAGTCCTTGACATTGTTCCGATGTGAGGGAACTTCGGCGAGGAGGAACACAGACAGAAGGATGACTCCCAGGTCTCTGATTTGGGCAACGATATGATAAAAGGTGGTGCCATTAACAAAACAAAGAAGAGAAGAAGAAATGGGTGTGAGGAGGTGGTAGAGAGAGAAGATAATGAGTTCAATTTTCTACATGTTGAGTTTGAGGAGCTTGTGTAGTTGGCGGTTGCATGAGTGGGTCTGGAGCTCTGAAGAGAGATATCAACTGAGGTACAGATTTGGGATGATATGAGGTTGACATGGGAGTAGATTAGCTTGTTCAGGGAAACTAACATTTAAGGCCTTGGTAGAGGGAGGGGGTGCATGCAGAAACCTAACCATGAGCGGTCAGAAAGGTGGAAGGCAAACAGAGAGGTGTGCAAAGGGGAAGAGAGAATTTAAAGAAAGAGGGAATGGTTCATCTTCCTCACATTTAAATCATCCAATCTCTATGTTCCCAAATATTTCAAATTACTTTTGGTCAATAAATCCTGGATCAGAAAAAAAAGCATATTCAGCTACTACTGTGTGAATGATATAGCCCAGGGTCATTGGTCTACTTCATTGAAACATATCTAGGTTCTGCTCCCTTTGAGGATTTTACCTCATGCTAAAGACAATGAGAAGAAATCCTCTTTATGCACTATAGAACTACACTAAAAGTAGCCAGTAGGGAAATTGACCTCTAAATACTCCGAGCACATTAAAGTAAGTACATTTTTAAAAAATGTTATGTGTTTTAGCTATGGTCTAATGTGATGATTGGTGGAAATGGAACTGAAGAGTGACAGGAAATATTAATGGAAAGTAACTCACAGTCTTTTGGTCTTAGAAAGAGCAATGGGTTATATCTGTCCCCAGAGGGAAAGTTTGATGAGTAATGATCTCGATATACACTTTAACATTCTGACAGTGACACAGTGGGTGCTTCTTTTATCTTTGGACAGCAGATTCTCCATTGCTATGGTCAGTTCTACTCCTTCAGGTCTGTTTAGAGGGCCACCTAAGGGTACAATGGCAGCAGCATCACGACACCCATATTTCTGTTGTAGGCAGTGGGAAGTGGTGCTGTAAGAGGTGTGCTATAAGAAGCTGTAAGTGGGCGCTGCAACATCAGGGCCTGCTTGCCCTGCAGAGGAGAGAGAGTAATTTCAATTAAAAGCTGATGATTCACAAGTAGATGCCCCTCCACCCCGATTCCCTCCTAACAACACCACAATTTGAGTCAAGCTTGAACCTTGCTAAGAAAACAGATTTGCTCTTTTTAGTCTTAGCAACACTGGAATCTAAAGACAGACTCTGTGGGAAGGCAGATCCTTAGTTACCTCCTCCCCAAGCTGTTGCAGGAATTTAAGACCTCTGCTTGCCAAAGCACTTCCATGGAGCTCAGATTTTTTTTTTTTTTT
>PVJI01025315.1:0-20635 GCA_004026765.1 Micronycteris hirsuta | reverse complement strand
TGACCCAGCAATTTCATTCCTGGGCTTATATCCTAAGAGTCCTGAAACACCAATTCAAAAGATTATATTCACCCCAATGTTCATAGCAGCACAGTTTACAATAGCCAAGTGCTGGAAGCAACCTAAGTGCCCACCAGCAAATGAGTGGATCAAGAAACTATGGTATATTTACACAATGGAATTTTACACAGCAGAGAGAAAGAAGGAGCTTATACCTTTTGCAACAGCATGGATGGAACTGGAGAGTATTATGCTAAGCAAAATAAGCCAGGTGGTGAGGGACAAATACCATATGATCTCACCTTTAACTGGAACATAATCAACAACAAAAAAAAAGCAAGAAAAACATAACCAGATACATTGAAATTAAGAACAATCTAAGAATTGCCAGAGGGGAGCGGGGAGGGGGCTATGGGGAGAAGAGTTTTCAGGAACCACTATAGAGGACACATAGACAGAACCAAGGGGGAGGGTGGAAGAAGGGGAGGGAGGTTGATTTGGAGGGGGTTGGGGTAGGTGAGGGGAGAGGATGCAGACAACTGTAATTGAACAACAATAATGTAATTAAAATTTTTTAAAAAATGCACATTTCCATGTGAGTGTTGATACTTGAGGTTGGTGTCTGCCACTCAGGCCTCTCCTCTAATCTTTATCTGAGAGCAGTTTTGATTAGCTAGAAGAGGCAGAAGAGGATAATTGGTCTGGGGTAAAGATTGAGCTGTCGAGGTCTTGCTGCCAGCCTGAGGTCAAACTCCATAACCAGGAAAGCCAAATAAGGCACTAGTTTACCCCAAATTGATGGAGATCAGCTGTGCCTAACCCCTTGGAGAGTTGGGGGAGGCTAGAAAAAGACAGGTATTTAGATTCTGTTTATTGGAGGAGTGCCTTCCTGAGAGTAGCCTAACCATCTGGACCCAAGGTCCTTCAAGAGGCCTGTGTTTGCTCACACCCCTGCAATGCTGATCACTGATTGCTCCCAGGTAAATAAATCTTGTTTCTATCCTCAAAAAGGCAGAGCTCCAGCACTGTGGCAGCCTGTTGTTATAGTTACTCATGTATGACTTATCACAGTGATTGTCAAAGCAATGGAACAAAATGAAATTTAGCAGAGGCTGGCAGTGGGGGTTGGGAGAGAGAGGAGTAAGGGAAGAGAAGTCTACTAAAAGGACTTGAGGATGGAGCTGACAGCTTTGTGGGTTTATGCATATAGTGTGATATCAGACTATGGACAAATGAGGTCTTATACCTGCAGTGTGTCTGAAAGGATCTTGGTAAAAGACAGCTTGTACCAAACAGCTTTACCCAGGTTCAATATGCCTGATATTCTACCACTAGTGATTTATTTCTGTGAGTTAAGCACTGTTTTCTCCAGGGAAGGTCATGCCTTAAATTGTACTTTAGTCTAATTATACTTAGTACCTTTTTTCTTCAGCATTTGCCAAAACACTGGGGAAATATGGTGGAAGTGGGGGCCATCAAATAAGGACTTTGCCTATTTTCAAAACTCAGATAGGGTTGGTATTGCTAGCTCCCTCTTCAGAACTGCCCTTGTGCTCTCCCCTCTTTCAAAACAGTGATGGAGCCAAATGTTATTGAATATAAAAGCAAGGAATGTATTTTTCAATCAATTAGTCATATGTTTTTCTGGGAGATACACTTAATTCCTTCATGTTAATCAGTAAATATTTATACAGGGGTGGGAAAAATTAAATTTCCAGTTGTGAATATCTGAAATACAGAGTTTATTCTTGTATTATTATATATTAATTATTATATTATTTATTATTATTAACCTACTTTTGCCCACCATTGTATATTACCCATTATACACTATGCACTGGGGTAGGTGCTCATAGGGGAAGCATGGAAACAGTTGGGCATTAGATTATGCCTCACATTACAAAAACAATCTAGTTACAGAGACGACATTTACACAAGGAAGGCTGACAAATAGTATATTGGTGTCAAGTAAAGGGCTACATGACCTCAGAGGCGAGCAAGATCATAATACTACTGGATACCTGGGTAAGCCTTTGTTCAGATTGGCACATTAAATCACTCAGGCACTTAGCAGGGATCTGAGGAAATGGGGAACAGAATAAACCAGTTTTACATCTTTTTGCCAAGACTAGACCTCCACTGAAATTCAGTTTACAGGAGACTCAAAGTGCAACTTCATCACATACTCATTACTGTGCTTTTTCTTATGTTCTTGAGGCAAAAAAAAAAAGAGAGAGAGAGAGAGAGAGAGAATCATTAATCTTGTTAGGCTTGTGTTTAAAGACTTTAAGTGATGCCGTTTGTCAAAAGATGAATAAAACTTGAGTGAAATTTTGGTTGAATTAAAAAAAAAAGGGGGGGAGAGAAGCATTGGTGTGTGGTTGCCTCTCATGGGGCCCCTACTTGAGACTTGGCCCGCAGCCGAGGCACGTGTCCTGACTGTGAATTTGGTTCCCAGGCCGGCATTCGATCCACTGAGCTACACCAGCCAGGGTGGTTCTGCTCTCCTTGTTTGCTGAGTTTTGTTTTGTTTTTTATTCAGTTGTTGATAGTTGTGAATCTGTTGCCTTTTTAATGTCCATCGTTTTGATCTTCTTTTTCTTAAATAAATCTCTTTAACATTTAAAAAAATCAGTTTTAATGTGGATAGTGATGTGGACTAAATAGGGAACATGTTCACATCTCTCTGCTTTTGTATTAATCCACATGATGAATCCTTTCCAGAGAGCTCAACCATCCATACTCCACTGATCTACCACATCTCAGAACTCCTATGCTGGGAATTCTAAGACTTAATCAAATTGCCAGAGAAGCAGTACAGCCTAGTGTTTAAGAGAGTGGGTTTAGGAGGTAGACTGCTTGGGTTTCAATCCTGGCCATGACACTTATTGTGATCTTGGACAACTGACTTAATCATCCTGTGACTTGATTTTTTTCACTGGTAGAATGGGGATGATAATAATAGTGTCTACCTAACAGAGCTACTGGGAGGATTAAATGAGGTAAATTATGTATGGTGCTTAGCACAGTGCTAGTCACATACTATTCATTTATAAAATAAATATTTATTGAGTGCAGTAAATGTTGCAGACACTTTCCCAGTGTTGAGATACAACAGTGAAGAAGATAGACCAGGTCCCTTTTCTTTTGGCACTGTGTTAAATCCTGATGTAGAAGAAGATTTAGGCCCTTTACCCAAAGAACTTTTAATCTAGTGTCTTCCTTTCTGCTCTATCAATTATAATTCTTAGTCTTCTAGTTATCGCTTAGCTTATTTTAATTCCTTTTTGTTTTATTAGGCAAATATTAAAACTATGAATTCCCTTTAAACTCAGTTTTGGTCATATCCCATAAAATTTAATGTTGAATGTTTTTATTATCAATATTTTTAAGCATTTTGAAATTTTTGTTTTGATTTGTACCATTTCTACTTTTTAATATGTTACAGTATTCTACATTCAATGACTGTATTTTCTTTGTCCCTACTATGTGCCCAATGCTATGCTTCAAGTAAGAGATATAATCACAAGACATGTTTGACTTGAGGGGCTTAGAAGGGACTAGGGGAGAAAGGACTGAAAAAAAAACTGTTAATGAACAGTGTTGAGTGCTATATTTCATGAATTGGTTTCTCTTGTAAAGAGAAGACATTGTAGTTGCTGAGAGGATGGGCAGGAATTATAGAATTGTTACAATATTTTGGAAATAATAAGCCAGCATCATTGTTCAGAATGTCTAGAGGAAGAGAAAGAGGCTAGAGGCATAGAGTCCAATTAGAAGATTTTCATGTTATCTAGGTCATTTGTTTCCAAATCTGAGTATGCATGAGAATTCCCTGGAGGCCTTGTTAAAATACAACTTGCTGCATCTCACCCCCAGAATTTCTGATTCAGCCTATGGTGGGGCCTGAGAATTTGAATTTTTTTCTAGCAAGTTTTCTCAGATGATGGTAATGTTGGTGCTTTAGGGACAACACTTTGAGAACCACTCATTGAAAAGAGAGATGATGAGAACCAGAGGTAGAGTGATGGGATTTGGGCTAGAGAGGAAAGTATGCAAGAGATATTAGGAGGGAAGAAACCACAGGGTTTGGGGATTGGATATGGAGGCTAGGGAGAGGAAAGACTCAAAGATGACTACAGAGTATGAAACCTAGGTGCCATGGAGGGTAGGGGAATCACCGAGACAAAAACCCAAGCATCTAGGGATGCAATGCAGTCACATGACAGGTACTAGAAAAATATGGGAGCCCCAGAATCCAACTGTATTTGCATTGTGACAAATGTTTAAAGGCCTCCTGTCCTTCTTCAGGACAGAGGCTAGTAAAAGGAGAAAGCTCAGGTATGTATTTGGTTCGTTCCTTTTCTAGAAAGTAACCTTTGAGTAGAAGAAAAAAAAATGAAGATAGAAAACAGAGGGGAGGGAGGGTAGAAGGACCTTGAATATTTTGGAAATGAAGAGCACACTTTTGGGTTTCTAAGTATTGAATATATATAAGGTCAAATACCAGTAAGGTATTTTAGTAAAAGGTAAATGAGTAAAACTAAGTATGGCCATACACTGTAGCTCTAGGATACCACCTGAGATCACTGATGCTATTTCTGAGAGCAGAGGGTTGCCATGTTGAGGCTCTAGACTCTAGCCTACTTGACCTTCCATAGTTTCAAGGCTTATGAATATGGTATCTTTTTGTCCCTGACTATTTCCCAGCCTATAGGGAGTTTTCTTACCTGCTTCTCTCCACTGGGCTTCCTGTAGCTGAGAAGAAGCTCCACAGCACCCACCACTTCCTTGCGGATGGCATAAAGCAAGGCATCACCTACATACACACTGTGGTTCAGCAGTAGTTCCATGATCTCCAAGTTCTCATTCTCAATGGCAATGAGCAGAGCGTTCCGGCCCAGAGGATCCATGCAGTTGATGTTGACATTGTAGTAGATCTCTGCCTCCTGAAGAACCTGCTTCACAGTGGCATAGTCCCCCTTTTCTACAGCATTGAGAAAGGCCTTCTCCTCTGCAGAGAGCTCGGTCTCAGCCCTCACAATTTGCAGGGGGATGCGGTCTCTGTATGGTGAGTAGTTAACCTTTTTGTAGTACAGTTGTGCCATGGTTCACAGCAATTTAGAAACCTGAGTGAGGAGAGAAAGGGAGACCAAAGAATTCTTAGATACCTGAATGTCTCAAATGGTCAGGTGTGGAGGCAGCCTTGCTAATGGCTTGGAAAATCCCAAACTGTTTTAATGTCAGAATCTTTGTCTTCTTGCAAAGGAGTATATCAGAGAAAGCCCAGGCTTTTGGGTATGAAAAAACATGGTTCAAATCCTGGCTTTAACCGCTCTGTGATCTTGGATAAATTACTTAAGTATCAAGTCCTCTGTGTTTCAGTTTATTATTATTATTAAAGTTGTCGATATTAATAATTTGTTAGCAGTTATCATTAGTGACTGCTCGCTGTGTACTAGGCCCTGTGCTAAAGGATAATTTTTACCTCAGAAAGCCTATTGTGAGAGTTAAATAAGATAATACACTATCAAAGCAACTCGCTTAGTATAAACCTCCTGAGACATGGAACAAGCTGGTTCCTTTCTTCCCTTTTGCTGCCTGAAAATACCCATAATACCTGTGATTGGTGATACAAAGTTGGAGTTTGCCTTTGGCCAATTCCTCTGGGATCTGGGCCTGTGGGCTTGCACTTGTGGTGATTTTTCAGGATTACATTTACAGTTGCCCAGATGCAGATCCTGGATTGCAATCCTGTCTTAGTGTTAACTGAAACCCTGCTTCTTCCTGCTGCTCACTGTGTGAGAGGTATTGGCTCAAACAGGCAGCTGCAAAAGGTAAGCACACACACCCTCTGTCCAATCATGATTTTCCCTCCACTGTTCCAAACCAAGGAGTTTATAGATCTCAGAATGTAATTCAGTTCTGAGAAGTGAATTGTCTGTTTTATATTCGCCACATCTAAAGCCAGATTTTCATAGAATTGAATCTAAAGTAAATCCTATTATTGAGTTCCTGCAATGTGTTTAACTTTCTATGGGAGAAAAAATATGATGGTCTTTGCCTGCATTTGCATAGAATGAATCACAGTATAGAGCTCCTGTCTTATAGTTCACAGATCAAATTCACGCACATTCCTCATTGACTCCTTGTACTAGCCCTGTAAGGTAGAAATGGCTATCCTTCCTAGGGGAGAAGATGAAGCTCAGACCCATTAGGTGATTGACTCTCCTTTCCTTCTTAACCCTGGGACTTCCAGGGTCCTCTGAAGGCTAAGTTTGGATATACTTATTTACATGTATTTCATTACCAAACTCCTTTGCCAGTAAAAAGAAATGGAAATATGATAAAGGGACTCTTAGCTCATCATCTTGATTTAAGAGATATGAAGACATGAAGCTCCCACAAACATTTGCATCACTCTTCCAGGTAATTACACCCTTGTTCTGGCAGAGGGATAACCATACATTATACCAAGTGGCATTTGTGATTCATGTGCTTGTGATCTTCTGGGAAGTTAATATTTGAAGATGAGTTTACCTCTTGCCCTGAACAGGCCTAAATGACAAATTTCTCTCTGCATTGAAATTCAGGATAGCAAGGTGCTATTTGGATGTCTTGAGAAGTACTGATATTTTGCTGTGCTAATTTCAGGTAACTCAACAATGACTAAGAGAAAATGATGCTTAGAGTAAGCATTTGTTACTAAGCAGTGAATGACTTTAACAATACGAATGTAGACTGCCTCCCTGTCTCCATTATAAACAAAAATGGAGGAGGAAGAAGAGATGTAGTGATCTCCTGGAGAGAGATTCAGCAACTCAATTTAGTTTATGTTTATTTAGTTAATCAATGTGAACATGGTAGCAACCTTCTGCGTACCTAGCAATATGATAGTCACTTTTGGAGAATATGAAAGAATAGATCCCTACCTTCATCATTGCTTACCTGGGCCACCATTTCACAGCCTTAGACTTGATCATGCTGACTTCATTCTCTCCCCTCCAGATTGTCTACCACACAACCCCCAAGTTATCCCATGAAACATAAACCTGTCCCCATTTCACTTCTCCTTGGTTGATTTCTGTTGTTCTTGTGATAAAATCAACACTCCCTGCTGAGGTCTCCTAGGTACTGGCTTGTGTTTACCTCTCAAATTTCATCTTAAACCATTCTCTCACCCTCATCCACTATTTTTATTTATTCATTTACTCTTAAACTATAGTTGACATAATATGTTAGTTTATATTTACATAACTTACAAAGTGATCACCCCAATAAATCTAGTACCCATATGACACCATACATAGTTATTACAATACTATTGACTATATTCCCTATGCTGTACTTTATATTCCCAGGGCCATTTTCCAGCCATGTGGAGCTTCTTTCAATTTTTTTAACACATCAAGTTTTTTCCCCACCTCAAGGCCTTTGACCACCACCTGGAACACTCTTCTCCAGCTCTTTTCATCTTTCCAAACTCAAAAACATATATCTCTTCAGAGCAACTCTCACAAGCTACCCTCTACCAAGTGTTATTTCACATTCTTCTCTTCATTGTACTATTTTCTCTTCCTTCTTAATGCTTTTTACAATTTGCAGTTTTTCTTTTTCTTACTGGGTAATCATATACTCTGCCCAATTATTATTAAAGCTCAAGTACAGAGATTGCATCTATCCTGTTTTTTTTCAGCACCTGCACCTAGACAATCCCTGGCATACCCTGAATTCTTGATATATATTTGATGAACGAATGAGTAAAACTTATATGATATTTTTCACTTTTCTCCATCCATATGATTCATGTTCTCTGAGTTTCCAGTTTATGATCATGTCATTTCACATGGCTTCATCCTACTCTCCACTTAAAAAAAATCCTTCTCGGCTTCAGCACCTTGCTGATATGTCCCCTTCTTTGTGAAGCTTTCCCACAATGCCCTTAGAAAGTCAGCCAATATTCCTCTAAATTCTCCATGGAGGCTTAGATCACAATTCTCCAATGTCACCCAACTGTACGTCTTCCTGCTTCTAGGGTAAGAATACCTTGATTCTTGTCTTCCTAGCACTCACACATGGTCTGAAACATGAAGTGTGCTTAACAAATGGATATTTAATGAGCAAATACAACCTAGCTGAGGAGGGTTGGCAAGGTCATGGAATGAAGGTCTAAATTATGTGGTACTGATTTGAAACTTTGGGATTTCAGAAAGGGATAAAAGGATGTCTGAAAAATTTCACAGAAAAGGTAGCTCATAAGCCAGTCTTTGGAGGATGAATTAAATGTAAAAATGTGAGGGTAGTATAGGCACTGCAGAGTGCAAGAACAAATGTGGTGAGATTGATCATGGCCTGGTTGGGAAAGAGTGATATAATAAGACACAGGGATTAGAGGTAAGCTAAAATTCCATAACCTGTTTACTCATCTGAAAAATGATCTTAAACATTTGCTGCCCATTTGCCACCTAAGAGGCTACCATGAAAAGAAAGGATGGATATCTTTTTAGATGGTGTCACTGGTGGTGCTAGGCAAAGCATAACTGATGCAGGAAGATCTGTGCCCACTTCAGTCAGGCACAGCTGTGTAGGAAAGTGAAGAAAAATGCATCCCAGGGAAAGGTGAGAATGATTGGAACTAACTAAATTAGTGCCCTATTATATTCCAGGCACTGTGCCTGGAGCTAGTGCAATAAAATAATTATTATAGTATTGAATACATAACATGTCCCAGGCACTTTGCCAGGTACTGCAGCGACACTATTATTACTACTTCTAATAGTAATAATAATGAAGGCAACAAGTAGTAGCATTCATTAAACTTTCACTATGTGCCAGATGTATGGGTTATAATAGTAAAGAAAGAGGCCAGTAAAATTATGGTTATTTGAGACTTGAAGTAAGTGTAATTGAATGATATATAGCCATTTCAGAGTCTAGCTTTACTTTTCTTGCATTTGAAATTAATCTGATGTATTGCATTTCCAGTCAGTTGTGTTATGAGCAGCTTCATAGTATTCCCCATATAGAGAAAAATACCTCTTCCTCCAGATGTTTGCCTAATATTATACTATTAGAGTCACTCCTTTGGTTTAGTTTATTACATCTCTAAAATTATCCCTAGAAAGAATAATAAATCATGTGGCTGAACAGATAGTAGCAACTTAACATGGATTAGGAAATTTGCTGGGGCCCTAGGAGTACAGAGGGTGTGTCTAGGAGAGAGAAGATGTGATAGAGGTGAAAGGAGAGGCGTGCTCTCTAGTCTAGGAAATTTCTTTTATGTTTCCATGTCCAATTCTATGTACTCAGTGACATAAAATGGGTTCCCTGCATTGTCTGTCTATATGTAGGTGTATATAGATGTCTAAAGACTTGCCTAGTGCCTGCCCTCTTCCAGTCTGTACAGCTGTAACTTCAGCCTTGTTTTGGATTCTGAGATCAGTCTTTTACTTATATGCTTGCTCTTAGTCATACTCTACCATTATTCTTGGAATAAGTAACTAATAATAGAATTTCTGGAATCTCTTGATATATTAAGATATATTATTGGGAAGTTGCCTTCCAATCACCTTTTACCTTTATACTTGGCAGATTGCAATCATCTGCCATTAACCTGAGCCAAGAGATGAGGTTGGCTTTTCCATCATTATGCATTAGCCTTGAGGTGTAGTCTTAAGTGAACAAAATGATACTAGCCAGCACTTCATATAAGAGAAACTGATTCCCAATGTAGTTCCCCAAACATGAAAGATTAGAAATGGTCTAATAGTGTGTCTCAGGGGGCTTATCATGTTCTCTCTTTTCTGTGATGCTAGCCAGAAGAGTTTTTCTAATGGGATCTGCGACATTTTTAGGCTTAAATGATATCATTTGAAGAGCTAAATTAATGTGCTTGGCAGAAGGCTAAGGAGCAAAGTGGTCTTGCCAAATCCCAGCCCAGATCATTGCCCATCTCAGGACTTTGTGAGGAGAAAACCATTGCTTTCCACCTAACTAAAAAAGTGCCTTTGGAGGGATGTGGTATCTGTGCATGGCTTGCACGTGGTGGCATGAGAATTGAGCTTGAATGGTGAAACCCTTTTGACCTCTCACCCATAGCCAAGCTCACTTACCCACTTGTCCACATCTTTAGAGCCCTTTAAGGCAATTAGATTTAATCTGATGAACTTCTACAATCCCAGGTATGAATGGCCGAAAATAAACACATTCAATACACAGGTACCAGGCACTGTGACAGAAGTTGATAGTAATGGCTGAGTGGCATAACACAATACCTCTTCTAGAAAAAAAATTACATTTGAACAGGAACCTTGAATGTCCAATTCAAAGAGTGATTAAAGTTTAAACAAAATTCATGTACAAAAGCACAGGAATGGGCTAGTCAGAGGAAGCTTGTGTGTGCGTACCTATATGTGCATGTGTGTTCATGTGCACGCAGGTACATATGTACATTTGGGGGGTATTAATTTTGAGAGAATTTTGGTTCCTTTTTCGAGTATTGTTCTGAGAACTTCCTAATTTTAATGTAGTAACACTAATCTTCCCCAGAAAGGTCCAGGTCTTGAACCTCCCACAAGAGACTTCAAGGATCATCCTGTCCAGTAAAGAAGATCCCCTGTCCAATGAGGAAGTCCCCTTGACAAATAGCCTTGTTAAGTGGCTGTTCAGTTAAAGAGCATTTCCACTGATTGGAAACTCACTACTTTCTCATCTACATGGTGAATTTTGATTTTTAGCAAATGCTTCTCTATGTTCAGTTGAAATCACCTGCCTACAATTTCTGTTTCATGACCCCAAGTCTAGTCTCTGGAGCAGCATAAAGAAAAGCTCTCTTCTCTTCCACATGGCAACCATTCAGATGTTTGATTTCAGCTCTCATGTCTCTTTCTGCCCTGAATCTCCCCATCACTAGAATTATGAGCATCCTAGTGGTTCACTTCTAGTTACACAATACTTTGTTTCTCTTAAAATATGATGCTCAGAAATGAACTCAGTGCTCTAGAATTATCAGGCCAGCACATATTATACTGTGGCTATTTATTCCTTTATTCATTCATTCAGAAGTGCTTTGTTGAGGTCAAGATAACATAACATCCTGTTTCAGAATGTACTTTAAACCATCCTGCATAATAGTATATTTGCAGTGTTATGATTTTAATTCGTATACATTGTATTAATCCAATAATTTTATTAATTTACAAATAATAAATTAACATTAAGCACTTACCATGTGCCAGATATGTGTGTGCTAAAAGCTTCATTTACATTATTTAAATTATTCCTCACTTTTTAAAGACATTTACCATCATCGTCTCCCACTTCACAGATAAGGAACCTGAGGCAGAGAGAAGTAAATGGTTTAAGTTCACACAGGTTGTAAGTGGTGGAAATGGAATTAGATCCACACTTCTGACTCCTGAGTCTACCTTATTAACTACTTCAATGAAGACAGATTCTTTTGTATGCACCTCAATGCCTATAATAGTTCTAGAAACAGTAGATATTTATGTTACAATTGAATTAATACTTGTTATGCACCTACTATGTATCAGGGCTAGAATACTTGGTAGTGAGGAAAACAAATTTAAATGAGACATAGCCCCAGCCTTCAAGCAACTCCAAGTACAGAGGAGAAGGAAAAAATAAAAATAATTAAATATACTACTGTGTGATAAGGACCCCAGTATACAGTATCAACATAAAGGAAGAAGCATTCAACTCTACCTTGGGAAGTAATAGAAGAAAAAGTAATATTTGAGCTATGTCTTGAAAGGTTGGTAGGAGTTTGAGAAAACAAAGTAGTGATGGTCATTCTGGATGATGAACACAGCATGTGCTCAGGTGTGGGTTTATAAAACACAATGTATTTTTATCTTTTTATTTTATTTTTTATTGTTGTTCAATTACAATTGTCCCCACCCCTTTCCCATTACTCTCCCCTGCTCTACCCACCCCCACCTCCCACATTCAATCCTCCCTGCCCAGTTGTCTTTGTTCATGGGTCCTTTATATATCTTCCTTGACTTGACTCTTCCCTTTCTTTCCCCCATTATCCGTCTTCCCTCTGGTCACTGTCAGCTTGTTATTTATTTATATGTCTCTGGTTCTATTTTGCTTGCTTATTTGTTTTGTTGATTTGGTTCCACTTATAGGTGAGATCATACGGTATTTGTCTTTCACTGCTTGACTCATTTCACTTAGCATAATACTCTCCAGTTCCATCCATGCTGTCATGAAAGGTAAGAGTTCATTCTTTCTTTCTGCTGAATAGTATTCAATTGTGTAAATGTACACAGTTTTTGGAACCACTCTTTTACTGATGGGCACTTAGGCTGTTTCCAGCAGTTGGCTATTGTAAATTGTGCTGCTATGAACATGGGGGTGCATAAGATCTTTTGAATTGCTGTTTCAGGATTCTTAGGGTATAATCTCAGCAGTGTAATTTCTGGGTCAAAAGGCAGTTCCATTTTTAGTTTTTTGAAGAAATTCCATACTGTTTTCCTCAGTGGCTGCACCAGTTTGAATTCTCACCAACAATGTACTAGGGTTTCCTTTTCTCCACAACCTTGCCAGCACTTGTTTGTTGATTTGTTAATGATGGTCATTGTGACGAGTGTGAAGTGGTATCTCATGGAGGTTTTAATTTGCATCTGTCTGAGCACCCTCTCATACGTCTCTGAGGCCTCTGTGTGTCCTCCCTGGACAAGTGTCTGTTCAAATCCTTTGCCCATTTTTTAATTGGATTGTATGTCTTCCTGGTGTGGAGATGTAAAACACAATGTATTTTAAGAGAACATTGGCTTTCTTTCTATTCTTCAAAACTCTAAATCATGTGACCATTTTGGGAGGCTTGCACATGTAGTTTACTGCTTATAATCTTTTACCACTGGATCTTTGCAGTTTCTTTCTTATCACGTAAATTTGAGATCACGAGTAATCTCCTCAGTAAGCCTTGTAAGAGGCTTTTTATAGCAGAGAAAACCCTTCACACTCTATCTCATTACCTTGACTTGATTTTCTGCAAGAGGTTATCACTATTTGAAATGATCATATTTTGTTTGTTTTTTATTTTAATATAAAGATTTCACAACCAAAATGTAAATTCCACAATAGCAAGGACCTTATCTGTCATGTTTACTACTCTATACCCAGAGCCTAGCACATAGTAGACCCTCAACAGACCTATGATATTGACTTACTATATGACATAGTGACGTAGATAGCAATGTGAGAAAACACTGCTCATACAGCTCTGCTTTTGCTTGCATGTTTAACCTCCTCCCTTCCATGCAGCCATGTGCATAGACAAGAAGTACTTCTACCTCAAGGAAAGAGTCTTAATTAGTCTAAAACTAAGTTAATATTAGTAATTCCATTTCTTTTTAATTTTTTTTATTTATTGACTTGAAAGAGATAGATCTGTTTGTTGGTCCACTCATTTATGCATTCATTGGTTGATTCTTGTATGTGGTGTGACTGGGGATTGAGCCCTCAACCATGGTATATCAGAACAATGTTCTAACCCACGGGTCCCCAACCCCTAGGCCACAGATGAAACAGTACCGGTCTGTTGCCTGTTAGGTACCAGGCTGCATAGCAGGAGTGAGCAGTGGGCAAGCAAGCGAAGCTTTATCTATATTTACAACTGCTCCCCATCACTCACATTACCACCTGAGCTCTGCCTCTTGTCAGATCAGTGGCAGCATTAGATTCTCATAGCACAAATGCTGCTGTGAACTGCACATGAGAGGGATCTAGGCTGTGTGCTACTTGTGAGAATCTGATGCCTGATGATCTGAGTTGGAGCTGAGACAGCGATACTAGCTCTGGGGAGTGGCTGAAAATACAGATGATTATTAGCAGAGAGGTTTGACTGTACAGAGACCATAATAAATCAATTGTTTGCAGACTCACAGCAAAATATTATCAGTGTGCCCTGGCTGTGTAGCTCAGTGGATTGAGTGTGGGCTGGGAGCCAGGGGATCCCGGTTCGATTCCTGGTCGGGGCGCATGCCTAGGTTGCGGGCCGGGTCCCCGGTGGGGGCTGTGTGGGAGGCAACCGTACATTGCTGTTTCTCTCTCTCTCTTTCTCCCTCCCTTCCACTCTCTCTAAAAATAAATAAATAAAATCTTAAAAAAATATCATCAGTGAGTGGCAAGTGACAGTTGAGCTGCATCTGGTAGCAGGCTTTACAGTGGCAAGTGAGTTGATGTACTTCAATTGTACATGTGCCTCTGGTGGCAGGCTTTAAGTCAGAATCTGACATTCATTTCAGTCCATGTATAGCCCACTAATTATTTTATTTATCACTTCTATCTGTGCCTCTTTCTCACACTGTGCACTTGTCTAAGTCACAGTTTTGGTAAGCCCCAAAACTAACCTTATCCTAAATTAGTACAAAAAAAAATGTCGCTGGAGAGCTTGTTTGGAAAGAGGGAAAGACCCAATGATAATACAACAGAAGACTCTAAGACTGCCAACAAAAAAAAAGCTGCATTTAAAAGAAAATACCAAGAATCCTATTTAAATTATGAATTCATTGCAACAGGTGATTCACATTCTCCAATCCTTCTTTGTATAGTATGTGGTGACTGGCAATACAACAAAGCCATGAAACCTTCATAACTGCTTCATCACATGGAGACAAAGCACCCTGCACTAAAAGATAAGCCTTTGTAGTTTTTCAAAAGAAAAAAATGTGAAGATGAAGAACAGAAGCAATTATTGAAGGCCACCGCTTCATCAAATGTTTCTGCACTGAGAGCATCATTCTTAGTGGCTAACTACATTGCTAAAGCTAAGAAGCCTTTTACTATTGGTGAAGAGTTGATCCTGCCTGCTGTTAAGAACATCTGTCATGAACTTTTAGGAGAGAGTGCAGTTCAAAAGGTGGCATGTATTCCTCTTTCAGCTGGCACTATAACTAGACAAATTGATGAAATAGCAGAGGGTATTGAGGCACAACTGTTAGAGAGGATGAATGAATCACTGTGGTATGCAATCCAGGTTGATGAGTCTACTGATGTTGACGACAAAGCAACAATGCTTGTTTTTGTGTGATGTATTTTTCAAGAGGATGTGCATGAGGATATGTTATGTGCACTTTTGTTGCCACAACACCACAGCTGCAGAACTATTCAAGTCTTTGAATCATTACACATTAGGAAAACTGAATTGATCTTTTTGTGTTGGTATATTCACTGATGGAGCAGCTGCTGTGACTGGATGGCTTTCTGTTTTCACTACTTAGGTTAAAGAGGTTGCTTCTAAATGTGAGTGTACATACTGTGTCATCCATAGAGAAGTGCTGGCTAGCTGAAAAATCTCACCTGAGCTTAACAAAGTTTTGCAGGATGTGATTAAAATTTTCAACCACCTTAAAGTTCATGCCCTTAACTCACATTTGTTTGTACAGCTCTGTGAGATGGACATGGAGCACACATGTCTTCTCTTATACACAGAAATAGGATGGCTTTCTAAAGGTAGATCACTTGCCAGAGTTTTTGGCTCATGAGAACTTCTCCAGAGATTTCTTTTAGAAAACCAGTCACCACCAACAACACGTTTCAGTGACACAGAATAGGTCGTAATACTTGCGTACTTTTGTGACATATTTGACCTGCTCAATGAACTCCAACTGTCACTTCAAGGGAGAACAACAACTGTGTTCAAGTTGGCAGATAAAGTGGCTACATTCAAAACCAAACTGGAGTAATGGGGGCAACAAGTGAACATTAATATTTTTCACATGTTTCAAACAGCAGAGATTTTGAAAGAGACTGAGCCAGGGACTTCTTTCTCCTGGCTGGTGCATTATCACCTGTCTCAGTTTTCAAAAGAGTTTTAGAATTACTTCTCAACCATGAAAGACTCCTGAACTGGAAAGGAATGAATCTGCCACCCATTTGTGAATAAGCCAGGTGAATAGACTTTGTCTGTGCTAGAAGAGGATCAACTGCTTGAGATCGCAAATGATGGTGACCTTAAGTGTGTGTTTGAGACAACTTCAGATCTCCATATCTTCTGGAGTAAAGTCAAGGTGGGATATCCTGAGATTGCCACAAAAGCAGAATAGACTGTTTCCATCACCAACATCATATCTTTGTGAAGCAAGGTTTTCTAACAGTAACCAAAATGAGATTATGGAGTAGACTGGACATAAACAACACACTTTGGGTGTCTCTGCCTCCCATCACCCCCCAGATGGGACTGCCTAGTTGCAGGAAAACAAGCTCAGAGCTCCCACTGATTCTGCATTATGGTGAGTTGTATAATTATTTCACTGTATATCACAATGTAATAATAGAAATGAAGTACACAATAAATGCAATGTGTTTTTAAAAAGATTTTACTTATTTATTTTTGAGAGGGGGAAGGGAGGGAGGAAGAGGGGGAAGGGAGGAAGAAAAAGAAGGAGAGAAACAGCAGTGTGTGGTTGTCTCTCACAGATCCCCCACTGGGGACCTTGCCCACAACCCAGGCATGTGCCCTGGCTGGGAATTGAACCAGTGACCCTTTGGTCCACAGGCCAGCACTCTGTCCACTGAACCACACCAGCCAGGGCAAATGTAATGTGTTCGAAGCATCCCCAAACCATGCCCTGACCTCCTGGTCCATGGAAATAGTCTTCCAAGAAACCAGTCCCTGGTGCAAAAAAGTTGGGGACTGCTGCTCTAACCAACCAAGCTACCCAGCCAGGGCTGGTAATTCCATTTCTTTGGTCAGTAATTGACCTAGATTCTAGCATTTGATGTAATTATGGCCAATGAGACATGCTGGAGGGCCTCTGGGAAAGGTTTCTTTGTTCTTAAAAAAATGGAAAAAAAGAAGTACTTTCCTTTGTGTCTATGAATGTTGTAATTTGCATTTGACAACAAAGACTTTGGTGGTCACCTTGGGACTATGAGGATAGCCATCCTAAAATATGGAGCCTACATGCTGAAGATGGCATAAATCGGGTCTTCTATGATGTGTTTGAGCCACTGAATTAACCAATCTGAGAGCTGCTCAACCTCTAGACTTTCAGTTGTGTGAGATGAAAACTCCCTTTTTGTTAACCCACTTGTATGTATGTTTCTCTGTTACAAGATGCCAAAGACATTCTAAGTGACAAGCTTTTCTGGAAAATTACCAAAATTAAACCACACATAAATACATAGCCTGCATCTGGGAAGGGGGAAGATGGTGGTGAGATAGGGGGAACAGAGTTTACTTCCTCCTGCACACTGGGTGATTTTCTGAGAAACGGGGCGAAAACCCAGCAGTAATCCAGCACATATGATGATTGATGACCAAGATTACAGGGGAATTTGAACATTCATACGGTAAGCAGAGTGCTTCGGAAGAAAAGGGTCCCCCTTGGGACCAGCCCGGGGAGCAGGGTGGGGCTTCAGTCCCAGAATCCCAGGGTGGGGCCTCCCCCTTCAGGCCTGGATCTGATGCAAGATTCTTGGGGAGGGAGCCAGATTGGAATTTGTGAGTGGTCGGATGCTTGTTTGGTCTGACGGGCATAAATAGGAAGAATTTTTCGGAGAGGAAAAATAGGAAAAAAAGTAGTGCTCCGAGACTATTTGGAGAGGCCCCGCTCCCAACAGTCCCGAGGTTGGTGCAGACACGGGATCCGCGCACCTGGGATCGGAGGCCCAGGGAAGTCTGCCTGTAGCACCGGCCCTCAGCCCTCGGCAGCTTGCGCTTCCATCAAGGGGAATTGGAGGCTGTTTGAACTCGGGGACCGAGGCCTTTCCCAGCTCATTCCAGAAGAATTGGGAACAGCTTGCAATCAGCGGCTCTGGGGCCGAAGGCGACTTGCAAAACCAAACAGGGAAAGCTAAGGGCCGTGCGCACCTGGCGATCCGTGGACTAATCGTGCACAGTTCAAAAAGACCAGGGACAGTGCACAACTGGGCCCCTCAGCCAGAGCTCTTTGGCGCACATCCCAGGGACAGAGTTAAAAACAAGCACAGGTGTGCAGAGCCCACGCTGACAGCTGGGGACAAAGCCCTTGCCATCCAGCCCCAGCGCTTGGCAGGACCAATCAGCTTTGTGGGAATAAGGCAGAAGCACCCTGTTGAGGGGAGTGGCAGACCGGAGCTGCAGACCACACAAACTCTTGACTCAGAGCAGGGGCCAAACTATCCAGACAGGGCGTGGAAAGAACCTATTAGTTAGACCAGCGGAGAGAAAATAGGCAGTGGGAGAGCTGCCCCTATCAGGTGCTCATCAAAAGACCGTTTGGACCCAGAAGCACATCAAGGAACAGGGCTGGTGTCTGGACAACAGCGAAGAGTACACCTCAGGAAGGAAGAAAAGCAAAACTAATATCCTCCCAGCTGAATGCAGCCTGGCCGGACAGCTTTAAAATCAGAAAGCTGAGGTGTGAGTAGCCAAAGCAGGCACTCGTGTCTGTTGGGAGAGGCTCGGTGCCCAGCAGGCTGGAGGTCGGTGCATACGTGGGGACTGGTCTGCAGAGGCTGGCGATCCCAGCGGGAGGAATTGGAGAGTGCACCGACTAGGAGACCTGGCCCAGAGCTCTGGACCACCAGGGACGCACCCTGCAAAGCCAGCCAGGGGTGGCTGGGGGTTGTGCCCGACTGGGCACCCAGGCCGGCAGCTTGCAAGCGCTGAAGCCAGAGACAAAAGCGGTCAACGAATACAGGGGCGCAGAGCTCACTCCTGGAGGGCCTGAGACACAACCCAGCCACTGTGATCGGAGATCTGTGGTGTAGACTCCCTCCGTGGGAGAAAAACAGGCCCCATCGAGCCCCACTGAGGGGAGACACAGACCTCACAAACTCTGCCTCAGTGTGGAGGTCAGGCAGGCAGCCCAGAAGAGGTGCTGCGAATTCCTAGCAACTCGGCTGGAGGCAGGACAGCAGCTAAGAGTGCATCTCAGGAAGAAAGAAAAGGGAACCTGATATCTTCCCAGCCTGTCACAGACAGAAGGACCAGAGGAGCAGCCCTGACCTGACACTGTTAAAGCCAGCCAACAGAAGTCTTTTTTTTTCTTTCTTTTTCTTTCTTTTGTTTTCTCTTTATTTCTTTGTTTGTTTTTCCTCACCCTTCTTCCTATCTGTCCTTCTATATTTTTAACTCCTTCTACCTTCCCTACATTTAGTATTCCTAGTTTTATCTTCTTTTATTTCTTATTTTTTATTATTTTTTATTTTCTTATTTTAGTATTTTTTTTCTTTATCTTTCTTTATCCTTTTTTTTTGGTTTCTTTTCCTTCTTTTTCTCCCTTCCCCTCTCTTCTTTATCCACAGGTGAGACATTAAACCTGGAATTGTGAAGAGAATAGAGTGGGACCCAGACAAGAGTCAGCCCAAAAAACAGAGACAGTGACACAAAATTAATTTCGCTGCTCCAGAGAACTTGACAGAACAAGGTAAGAATCAGAGGCTAGCAAGAAGAATCCCACAAACAATGGGAAGACAAAGAAACAATCCCCAAATGAAAGGAAAGGAGGAAGCCCAGGAAAGATTGATAAATGAAACAGAGGCAAGCCAACTATCAGATATTGAGTTCAAAGCATATGTTATCAGGCAGCTCAAGAAACTCGAGAAGCTTGATGAACTCACAGAAAATTACCAGAAACTACAGGGAAACTATAATGAACTCACGGCAAACTATGTCAACATGAAAAAGGAAATAGAAACTATTCACAAGGGACAACAGGAAATGAAGAATACAATATCTGAATTGAAGAACACAATAGAAGGAATGAAAAGCAGGCTCGATGAGGCAGAGGATCGGATCAGCGAGCTGGAGGAGAAGGTTGAAAAAAGCACCCAAAAAGAGCAAGAACAGGAAAAGAGGCTCAGAAAGAATGAAGAGGTATTAAGGGAAATGCAGGACAACATGCAACATAATAATATTCGTATAATAGGGATACCAGAAGGAGAGGAAAAGCAGCAAGGGATGGAAAACCTGTTCGAAAAAGTAATGATGGGAAATTTCCCTAATCTGATGAGAGAAAAAGCCGCACAAATCCAGGAAATACAGAGAGTCCCAATCAAAAGGAACCCTAACAGGCCCACTTCAAGACACATCATCATTAAAATGGCAAAATTCCAAGACAAAGAGAAAATCTTAAAGGCAGCGAGGCAGAAACAGGAAATAACATACAAGGGAGCTGCGATAAGGTTAGCAGCTGACTTCTCAACGGAAACACTCCAAGCCAGAAGAGAATGGCAAGAAATATTCCAAGTAATGAGAACCAGAGGCCTGCAACCAAAACTACTCTACCCAGAAAGGCTCTCAATCAAGATAGATGTCCAAATAAGGAGCTTCCCAGACAAAAGAAGTCTAAAAGAATACACCTCCACCAAACCAGCTCTGCAAGAGACCCTGAAGGGACTGATTTAAGGAAAGGAAGGGAAAGAGAGAGAGAGAGGAACACAGGTACAAAAAAAAAGGCAATGAATAAGTACCTATCGATAATAACCTTAAACGTAAATGGATTAAATGCTCCAATTAAAAGACATAGAATAGCGGAATGGATAAGAAAGCATGACCCACACATATGCTGCCTACAAGAGACCCACCTCAGGACAAAAGACTTACACAGACTGAAAGTGAAGGGCTGGAAACAAGTTTTCCAAGCAAACGGACAAGAAAAAAGAGCTGGGGTAGCAA
>PVJI01025314.1:0-20554 GCA_004026765.1 Micronycteris hirsuta | reverse complement strand
TTGTTGTGGCATTATTTACAACAGCCAGCTTTGGAAGCAACCCAGGTGTCCATCAGCAGATGGATGGATAAAGACGATGTGATATATATGCAATGGAATATTATACAGCAATAAAAAAGAATGATACCTTGCCATTTGTGACCACATGGATGGGTCTAGAGGATATTATGCTAAGTGAAATAAGTCAGGTAGAGATAGATATATACCATATGGTTTCCCTTATGTGTGTAATAAAAAGCAAAACACACAAACAAAACAAAAACAGACTCAGAAAAACTGAGACCAAGGTTACCAAAAGTGAGGGGATGAGGGGAGGGTAAAAAGAGGAAGGAGAATATAATCAGTAATATAGTGATAGGCTATACAGAGACAGTGAACTAATGAGGTGATCATATTGTAAGGTATAAAAACATCAATTCACACAAAAAGATCAATTCACGATATTGTATTACTGAAACTACATAAACAATGTAAGATTGTATACCAACTATACTTTGATAAAAAACAAATTTTTTTAAAAAAGCTTTCTTTGGCTGCCAAAACACAATTGCAAAGGTTTCTTCTTATTATTCTAGGTGATCTTTTTCAGTAGCATTACCAGTTTCTACTCAGCCCCCAACCTTTTAGGCGCAATTTTAAGGCTCAGAAGACTTGTTATCTAGATTACTACTCTGTCTACACTAATATTCTTAATAATCTCCTTATTATTATTATTACATAAAATGTTTTTCTGTGACTCTCAATGTATACTTAAGCCTAGCAAATTTTTCTGACCTCTTCTATATATAGTATATGTTATAATATAAAGCGTAGAAATATACATTTAAAACACTAAGCCCTGGCTGGTATGGCTCAGTGAATTGAGTGCCACCCTGCTAATCAAAAGGTCACTGCTTTGATTCCCAGTCAGGGCATGTGCCTGGGTTGCAGGCCAGGTCCCCAGCTGGGGGCATGCAAGAGGCAACCACACATTGATGTTTCTCTCTCTCTCTGTCTCCTTCCCTTCCCCTCTCTCTAAAAATAAATAAATAAAATCTTTTTAAAAAACACTAAAATATCTGTTTTAGTTTTCCTTTATATTAGTTACATATAATTATATGTGTACATTTTATATATTTAGGTACATAGAGTCTTCTGCTGAACAAGTAATTTTTCCCATTAGTCATTTGTGCCCAGCTATCAGTTTTTTCTATTTGTATTAGTAATTAAGACAATGATTAACCTTCTTCCAGGCTCTACTATCTCTATAGCTTTTAAAAATCTACTTTAATTTTTACAAACTTCTTTCGAACAAAGCATAATTTCCCCTCTTTTTTTTGTTTCTATTTCTACTTTGCTTCATTTAAAACTTTATTGAATAATTTATCTTTTTTATTAGTTTATGTTTACAAATTTCTCTTTTTATAATAATCTCCTGCATTTAACTTTTGACAGCATAAACCACTTCTGAAATAATCTTTCTACAAACGATGGCATGCACAATGATATTTTTTCTGTAGAACTGGTGACTCTGATTACTGAGAACATGAGTGGGTGCTTTTTTTCTTAGTTTTTCCAACAGTTTTAGGTCTTCCTTTTAAGCCACTTTCTGTTACTGATGAATATATTAAATCTAATTAAAATGTGCATTAGAGACAAGTATTATTCACTTAGAGTTCTAGAAGGGGAAACAAAAAATAACACTAGTCAAATAAGTGAATTTATAGAATGATACACTATGATAAGTGATAAAGAAAAAATTAAATCAGAAAAAACAAGGATTGTTTTTAGGAGACAGTAATTTGAGTTAGTGTGGTTACAGATGGTCTTAGTTGATATTATTAGCTTAAAGAGGTGAGGGAATTCAGTCTTATGGCTATCTGGGGAAATGATAAATCTTCAGAGGGAAGACCATGAATTTTCAGAGGGAACATTAAGTCCAAAGGTGCTGGCTTGGCATCTTTGAAGGACAGCACGGAGCCTGAGTAGTTGGAGATAGGAACCTGAGAGAATAGCAGGAGATGAGAACAGAGAAATAAATAGGTTCAAGGAGGGAGCAGATTGTGTAATTCAGGCCTTAGCAATGATTTAGGCTTTTTCTTATAGTCAGTTTGAAATCTATAGGGGGGTGGGATGTTCAGCAGAAAAGTGCTATGATCTGATGTAGATTTTGCTACAGACTGAATGTCTGTGTTCCTCCCAAATCCATATGTTGAAACCCTCCACCCCTACATGACGATGTTTGGAGATGGGGCCTTAGGGAGGTAATTAGGTCCTGAGAGTAGAGCCCTCACAATGGGGTTAGTGATGTTATAAGAAGAGACTGAGTGCTTGCTTTCTCTTTCTGCTCTTAGCCATGTGAAGACACAATTAGAAGGCAGCCATCTGTAGACCAGAAAGTGATCTCTCACCAGACATAGGATCTTTGACTTCTCCAGAACCGGGAGAAATAATTGTTGTCGTTTAAACCACCCGGTCTATGGTAATTTATTATAGTAGCCTGAACTAACCAAGACAGGTTTGAACAGGATCATTGGATGTTATATTGAGAAAAACCATAGGTTTATAATAAAGGGGTTTAGAATAAAGGGGACCTGTTAGGATGCTATTGAAATAACTAGTTAGAGATTATTATAGTTTGGACTAAAATGGTAGTGGTGGTGATCATGAGAAATTGGTAGGATTCTGGATATGCCAATGATGGGCATGAGAAAAAGGAAGGATTCAAGGATGACTCCTGTGTGACTGAAAATAAACTTGTCATTTGTTGAGACAGAAAAATCAATAAATCAATTTCAGTCATGTTTGATTTGAGACATCTAGTGGTTGATGTTGACTACAGAGATGAGTACACGAGTCCAGAACTGAGAGGAGTAATACAGACTGGAGATGTAAATTGAAAAACATCAGCATATAGACTGTATCTCAAGCCATGATTCTGAGTGAGATCACCAAGGAAGTAGGTATAAATCAAAGAGGGGAAGTCCGAATACTAAGCCCTCACATGCACTAACATTAGCAAGGTGATGAATTAGAACCAGTAAAAGACACTTATAAGAAGGAATAGCTTAAGAGGTAGAAAGAAAACCAGCAGAGGGTTCTGGCAGATCAGTGAAGAAAGTGTTTTAGAAATAGGAAGCAGGAAATAACCAACCATGTCAAATGCTACAGCTAAGTTAAGTACAATGAGTAATGACAATATACTCTTAGATTTGCCACTATTGAGGTCTTGGTGACTTTTTTGATAAAAGAAAGTTTTAGTGGAATGTTGTAAAGAAAGCCAGATTGGAATGGATTTAAGAGAAAATGAGAATAGGAAAATTGGAAACAGCAAGTGTAGAAACGTTTCCCACAGATTTTTGCAGTAGAGAGGAAGGAAGAAATGGAGCAGTACCCGAAAGGGGAAGTGAAGTCAAAGAGGAGTTGTTGTTTTTTAAAGATGAAAGTAATAAGAGCATGTCTGTTGACTAAGAAATATCCAATATACATGGAAAAAACTAATGATACATAAAAAAGAAGAATTGTTGGGGAATATCCTTGAGCAGAGAAAATGAGGTGTGAGGTAAAGCTGATGTGTAGGGTGTGGTGTTGGGGTCACTGAAAGTACATTTATACACAGAAGGGGAAACAGGTTCCATGGACACAGATATAGGCAGTGGGAGTAATGTGCTGGTGGGAATTGGTGGAGGTTTCTTCTCATTATTTCTACTATTTTCCCGTTGAACTTGAAAGGAAGGTCATCAGCTGAGTATGAAGATGGGGAAGAGATGTTGGAATTTGAGAAACAAGAAGGTATGAAATAGTCATCTAAAAAAGTGACAGGGTAAATGGATGAGACAAATGTAATAGCAATCAAATAGGTTGTTATTTGAATTCAACTTCTGTTTTGGTTTATGAAAGTTGGCACAACAGAGTGAAAAAAGGACAAAGAAATAGGGAATGTAAATAAGAGTGATTATATTGACCAACAATGGCATTGTAGCAAGATATGAGGGAAAAGGAAGGTTTGAGGGTATAAGGGATAATGCAAAGTGATAGGACAAGTGGATTTTAGCTTTGTTGGTGTGTTGAAGAATTGTTTGAATGTGGAATATTGGAGAGCGTGAGCTAAACAGAAGTTGTGGTTAAAGAGTCTGATGCTTGAAATTCAGCTTATAGAAAGGTTTCAAATACTGGTAATTACATAGTAAGAGAATTACCCATGGAAGGGAGTCCCTGAGGTGGGGTGCAGAACAATGTTCTTGGTCAAGGGACTGAAATTAATGTGGGTGACACCAGTAGGGATCCTATAAACTACCTCTTCCCTAACCTCCACACTTCCCATGCTTCTTTTATCAGCTGTAGTTAAAAGGGATCCCCAGGATTTAGTGTTCCTGGCCAGACCCGTCTATTTGCCTTGCAACCATCAGTTCTCACCATGCCTTTTCTTCCCATTTACATGTATCACCAGAGGAAGTCCAAGACTCCCCAGTCATCCACCATCCTCCAGATTGTAATTCCCATATGGCTCTGCACATTCTTTTTTCTGACACCACTTTCCACATTTACTGATATTCTGAATCTCTTTCACTGTACTCCCTGGATCTCAGGATCAGTCATCAGAAAGATATCCTGCGTACCCCACGTCTTTACTATCTTTCTCTAACTGAAACCTGCCTCTCCCTTGAGGATAGATGTTTTCTCTCTCACACCCCTCTTATCTCTGAATCTGGAAGTGGGAGTTCCTCACCGTTTATTCACATCATTCATCTGCCCTTTTTATTACAACATTATAAGCTTTAAATCTCATGTCATTAAACACTGCCACCCACGAACCTTTTTATTAGTGATCGACTGGTCCTGTGTAACTCCCTCATGTTCCTTGAAGGTTATAGCTACATGCTTCCTCCCCCATCACATTCTCAAACACTTCTACCCAAATACTTGATGACTTACATATCCTTCAAGTGTCTTGGCTAGTGTTATATTAAATTACCCTTGGTCTGCGTGGGTGGAGGGGAAATCTCCCTGGGAAATCATAATGAGGGACTAGGTGCCATCTCAAGATGTTTTTTGGCACAAAAATATGTGACTTGGCAGACCAAGAAAAAGAAACATCAAGTATCCTAAATAATTGTCTGTCAAATGTTTAATGAAGTGAGTGGTTTTCAACTGATGGTGATTTTACCTTTCAGAAGACACTCGGCAATTTATGGAGATATTTTTGGCTGTTGTGACTCATGGTGGGCATACTACTAGTGAGTAGAGACATCTAGTGAGTAGAAGGCATGGGTGCTACTAAATGTCTTGTAATGCACAGGGCAAGCCACCCACAACAAAGAATTACTGAGGCCAAATTGTCTGTAGTACTATTTGAGAACTCTGGTTTAGGATGGTGAATGTTCATCGCTTGAAGACATTCACCCATGAAAATGCATTGATTTTTATCTTTTTAGCCTGAAGTAGAACACTAGCAGATTTAAGTAGAATAAAAATATAGCAAATACTTAACAAAACACTAAATGTTATAGAGGATTAAAAGACTTTTAAAATATAAAAAAATATGTTCATACTTTTAAGCTTCCAGGTTTTTAAAATTTTCTTCCTTGTGAGTATAGAAAGTCTAACTGTTTTCTCTAAAGTTGAGATGGTTTTAGTTCATGACTCTTAGTTTTCATTTTCCTTCATAGCCTAAGGAGCTTCTTTAAAAAAAAAAAAAGATTTTATTTATTTTCAGACAGAGGGGAAGGGAGGGAGAGAAACATCAGTTGGCTGCCTCTTGCATGCCCCCAACCAGGAACCTGGCCTGCAACCCAGGCATGTGCATTGACTAGGAATTGAACTGGTGACCTTTCTATTCATAGGCCAGCGCGTAATCCAATGAGCCACACCAGCCAGGTAAGGAGCTTTTTACTTAGAGTCTTTTCTTCTGGGCTTTCATCTGGAAGAGAACTATTTTTAACTAGCATGTGATGCAATGAGTCCAGAGAAATTGTTCTGTTTGTGAGTCAGGCTAGGAGTCTGACCTGGTCCTTCGAGTTGCCTTATTTAAAAGTGAGCGGAATAGAATTGTCAACCTCATTTGTGACCGGTGGCATTACTTTATAGAGTGACTGGCTGCATCCTACTGTCACTCATTTATTTCATTTTCATCCATTCATCCATTTACTTTAAAATTTTATTAAATTCCTCTATATGCTAAGCAGTGTGGTAGCTGTGGGGATACAAGAACAAATAATAAAAGGTCTCTGACCACAAGTGCCTTTCACTATGGTGGGGGAGAAAACATTAAGATAGGCAAGACAATGCATTAAGATAATGCATTAAGATAAATAATAAAAAGTGCTATAGTAGCACATCAAAAGCAGTGACTTACCGTTCTATACGTTGTTTGGAAGGAGTCCCAGCATATTTAAAAATGAAATGGTATTAAAGTGGAAATATATGGATACAAAGACAGAGGAATTTAATATTTAGGGGTATCCACCATGAATCATTTCCTATGCAAGGCACTTAATTATCTTTTTCTTTTTTAATCCTCATGATAACCCTGGATGATACATTATCCACATTTTATATATGAGGAAACAGAAGCACAGATAAATTGGTCAAGGTTACCATGGAAATAAGTAGCAGAACTGAGATCTGAGTCTACATCAGATTCCTTATACTCATGTTTCTACAAATAAGCCAGAGAAGAGCAGACAGTTTGGAGCACTGAGGATCAGTGTACTCACAATTTTCCAGGAATGCCAGGCTTTTCTTTTTCATTTAAACTACCTTGCCTATAACTCCTGAAACATCAGATTC
This sequence comes from Micronycteris hirsuta, assembly GCA_004026765.1. Classification (NCBI taxonomy): domain Eukaryota; kingdom Metazoa; phylum Chordata; class Mammalia; order Chiroptera; family Phyllostomidae; genus Micronycteris; species Micronycteris hirsuta. The sequence continues at coordinate 13,786 of PVJI01025314.1, read as the reverse complement.
CCTCTCTATTGTCAGCTCCTCTCTCCTGACCTGATTCACAGTGAATTTATCAACAGACAGAGCTGAGTCGGTGTAATGAAACTCTATATTTATGATGGTGTACATGTGTGATGTGAACAAAAAGACTGTACCTATGATGGTGTATATGTGTGATGTTTTTCTGCTCTGGTAGGCTGCTTTATGTTGAGATTAAAGTAGACTGGAGAGAAGAAAGTGAGCTGGTGTCATACATGAGCCCACATGCTGCTGTAAGATGGGAAACCATGAGTAAGCAGAGAGAACTGTCAGAGGAAAGAGAGAGGAAAATGTAAAAGAAGCCTGTGGAGAACAAAAGACACTGAGGCAGTAGCTGCTAAAGCTTTTTGTTTCTCGTTTAGCCTGGCTATACTTCTCAGTATCTTACACTACTATCCTTCTCCCTACCCCCATCACATATAAAAACCTTTAACTGCAGCTAAAACTTTATTCGATTTCTCTTAACAAAAGTAGATTTGAACTAGACCAACACTGGCAAAAATACAAGGCTTTGAAACAACGAGAGACAAGTAGTTCAGCATCACTGGAGCAGAGCGGCCCTTGGTCTACACTAATGAAGCTGAAGGGGAGGGAGGCCAGGGTGAGACTGCAAAGGACTTTTTACGTTGGGACAAGGATTTGGGCCTTATTCTGAATGCTTTAGGGAGCCTTTGAATGCTTTAAAACAGCTCCTTGGACTATGAAATTGTTTTGTTCACCCCTACATCAACAGCACCTGGCTGAGAAATGTGTGCAGTTTATTTTTAATAAATATTTGTTGTTATCAATGAAAAAAATAAATGAGAGACATAAAAATAATCAGAGAGTTTAGTATTACATCACAATTTTAGTTGGTAAATTAATGTTTGAAATCTAATTAGAAAGAACTTTGAGGATGGTCTGAGTGCTAAAAGACAACTGGGAATAAGCCAACAGCAAAACATGAAAGTAACCCCACCGGATATGATACAGAAGCGTGAGACAGTGTCGTGTGTACTGATGAGTAGAATGAAAACTTGGAAAGAGCAAAGAATGATCAGTAGGGATTTGTTCAAGGAAGACTTTGGCCTGCTAACAATCTTGAACATTAATATGCACTCAAAGAATCACCAAAGGATTTTCAGTAAGGAATTAATTCATTCACTCTTACAATAAATAGTTTTTGAGAAACAGCTGTGCTCCAGATATTTTCAGTGTGTGAATGCATTGGTGAATAAAATAGTAAAAAATAAAAACCTAGTAGAATTTACATTTTGTTGGAAACAAACTGACAATAATAATAGGCAAAGGTATAAAGTATTAGAAGTAAAGTACTATTCAAAAGGAATCAAGCGGGGTAAGGGAAATTAAGAGTGCTGGTAGGGAGTGTGCTGCAGTTTTAACAGGGTGGTTGGTGTTTGAGCAATGACATGAAAGTGATGAGGGAGTAAACCTCGCTAACACCTGGTGGGAGGATACTCCAGGAAGGAGTTTTCTCCAGCCCCTACACATGGTCTGAGACAAGAGAATATTCAGACCTTCAGAATACCCAAGACTACTGCAAGATTAGAGCAGAATGAGTGAGGTGGAGAGGAAAAAGAGATAAGGTCAGAGAAGGAATCTGAGGCCAGATTATATAGGTCATTATGGTCAGATGTGAATTTTAGGGTGATTAATCTGGTAGCTATGCAGAAGATAAATTTTAGAATGGTAAACTACTTCGGATAATTTTGGTTCTAAGTAACAGAAATTAAAATAAGGGGATGTAGTAAGTCATAGAATGGTACCTGAAGATAAGGAATTTATAACATATTAGATATGGCAGAAGAAAAGATTGGTGAACTTGAAGATATACCAATAATTACCAAAATAAAGCACAGAGAGAAGAAAATTTTGAAACAATTAACACAGCAGCATTGACTTGTGTTGTCTAATATATGAGTAACTTGAGTCCAAGAAAGGTGAAAGAACAAAAAAATTTAGAAAATAATGAACACTTTTTTCAAAATTTGATGAAAACTGTAAGTCCAAGACTCAAGAATTTCAGTCAACCTCCAGCATCATAATGAAAACCATACCAAGGAGCATCATAATCAAATTGTTGAAAACAAATCATAAAGAGAAAAGTATAAAGGAGCTAAAAAAAAAAGACAGAATGTACATGAAAGAATAAAGTTTAAAAAAATGTAGACATGATGTGAGAATCCATGTAATCCAGAAAACAATGGAGAGACGTCTTTAAATATTAAATGAGAAAAGCAAAGTTAACCTAGATTTTACAATGTTAAAAAACTTTTTAGAAGTGAATGTGAACTAAAACAAACGAGTTGATGAAAGTCACCTCTAGTAGACTGGCACTGTAAGAAAGATGACAGGAAGTTATTTGACAGAAGAAAAACTCTACCACATAAAAATTTGTATCCACATGAATAAATGAATGAAAATTACCGGATATGGCAAATATGTTGGTGAAAAAATCGCATTTTTCCCTAAATATCAATTATTTGTCTATCTCACATTACCTCTATTGCTACCATTCTGCTAGTCTCCTGCACCAACCCACCGTCATCTATCAATCTTTTATCTGGATTTCTGCACTAGCCTCCTACTTGGTGTCTGGTTCTGCCCTTACTCCAATACAATATATTCTCAGCATAGCAGTCAGACTTTGCAAATATATATTGAAGGTTATAACACCACTTCGTCCAAAATCCTCCACTGGTTTCTCAGCTCATTTACAATTAAAGCCAAAGTATTCCCAATACTTACAAGGCCCTATAACATTGCCTTTCTTGTTACCCTCTTCTTACCTCTGAAACATTATTTTAGAGAACCTTCTCCTTCAGTTTTTCTATTCAGCAACATCAACCACTTTGCCAGTCCTGGAAAACATCCAACAATGTGCTGTCTCGGAGCTTTAATATCCTTATTTTCCTCACTACCAGAGCACTTTTCTGCAATATATTGCTTTTTGAACAATGATACCTCAGGAAAGCCTCCTTTGTTCATATTTTAAAATCACACATTTAGCCTTAACATTTTATCTCCCCCTTCTGTTTTTTTCTTCAACTTTGTTTTTAGAGCAATTTTAACTTCATTGCAAAATTAAGAAGAATGTGCAGAGATTTCCTATAGACCCCCTACCTCCACAGCTGCGTCGTCTCCCCCATGATCACCATCCCCCACAAGAGTGGTACATTTGTAACAATCATTCCATGCTTCTTAAATACTGCATTTATTACCCATGACACACTCTATACATTTTTCTTCTTTTGTTTACTATCTAGCTCTTCTACTAAAATGTAAGCCACAAGAGGATGCAAATGTAATCTCTATGAAATTTCCCTTGACTTTTCCCAGGACAATTACATCCTCCTCAGCTTCTTCTCCGGACCACACTGTCTGAGGATTCCAGGTGATTGCATCCTCACTAACAGTTGGCATGGTCAGTCTTTTCCTCTTCGGTCATTCTGGTGGAGGGGGAGGATTCCCTCCATGAAAGATGGGAGGTATTGTTTCTGGAAGAATGGATCAAGGGAAAAAAGGAAAAAGGACTCATGGACACAGACAAGTGTGGTGAATTGTGGGGGCAGGGAGGATGGTATAAGGGGAATAAATGGTAAGGGAAAAAAATAAAGTCTAAAAAATCTGAAAAAAAAATACAATCTAAAAAACCTAAAAAAATAAGGAAGAAAGAAATGTATATGGGACAAAAGCACCAAATAACACACAAACACGGGGCAAATATCACTACATATACTATACACTGAACCCACAAAAGGGAAAAAAATGTGAAATTAGCTAATCCCATCCAGACTTCTCTAGGTTAAGCATTCAACTGAATGACAAAGGGCTACAAAGGTGGAACATTTTAATGAATTGATGACACGTGCCAAATTATTTCTTTTGTTCTTCAGTAGGCACCAGTAGAAAATCCTTGTCAGCCTTTGGAATGTATTGTTAATTTTGTCTTTTGAAAAGTTTGAGAGTTTTTAGAGTTCAATTTTTTAAGTTGTCATTCAGTTCACTACAGAAAATTTTAACCAGCAAATTATGTGGAGAACTCCTTATTTTATCTGTTTTTTTAAATGCTATTGAAGTAAAATTTAAATATAGGAAATGGCACATGTGAACGTACAGCTTTCACAAGTTGAATATACCAATGTAAACATTATCCAAATTGAAAGGCGAGATATTTCAAGCATTCTGGAGTCTTCGTGTGTTCCCTTCTAATCGCTGTCCACTGTCTAGAATAACCACTATTCAGACTTCCTCCTGGTTACTTTTGTCTATTTTTTTGTTTTACTTTATGTAAGTGGGATCAAATTATATTCACTATTACAGCGTCAGACCTCTTTTGTGCAACATTATATCTATGAGGCGCATCCACGTTGTTGACTCTAGTTGCAGACTGTGCATTTTCATGGCTGAGTGGTACTTAACAAGCCATGTCTCCATTCTGCTGTTAGTGGGAAATCATGTGCTTCATGTATGGGGCTATTGTACTACACTTAACACTCTACTGTGTGTCCTTTGGTGAATGTGCACATGTACACAGTTCTGTTGTATATATACCAAAGAGTGAAATTGGAAACAAATTATTTTACTATCTGGCTATTGCAAGAATGTAGGTAAGCTGCCTATATGTGCATAATTTATTTTGGAATTATACACCATAACAAACTCTCTTATTAGTTCCTTTTCTCTCAGGGATCAAAATCCTGTACTGCTTGTTGCCCAATATTTGTTTTATACATTGTTTTCAATTTTTATTTTTTCTAACTTTATTAAAGAATAATTGACAGATATAATTATATATTTAATGTGTAAAATGTGGTGATTGTATATATACTATTTACATAATTATATATAGTAAAATTTACATATATCTATGTATAAATAAATGATTACCAAAATTAAGATAATGAACACATCTATCATCTCAGTTAACTATTTGTGTGTGTGTGTGTGTGTGTGTGTATTAAGAATGTTTGTGATCTACTCAGAACTTTCAAATATACAATATTAGATTAGGAACTATAGTCTCCATGCTGCATATTAGATCTTCAGAACTCATTCCTCTTTTAACTGGTTTGTTCCCTTCACCTACATGTCCGTGTTTCTCCCACCCCAACTCTCAGTCCCTGGTGACTGCCGTTCTACTCCATGTTTCTAGGAAATGAGCTTTTCTTCCCCTGTGATCCCATATCTATTCTTTCCACATTTCTAGCTATTTACAGTAGGAGAGCAAACCAGGTAATCTACACAGTTGGAAAAGGTAGTTGCCTTTGTCCTCATTTTCTTTCACCCTGTTTTGAAGCTGGTATCCAGCAACATTGCTTAAATCAATGATTAATTCTGATAATATATCTGTACATTTTCTTTACTATCTTAGTACACAGCTAGTCCAACTCTGACTGTGAATCAAATAGAGGATTAGAGGAAGTCTTCACACTTAACCTTGACTGATGAGCAGAAGTGCACCAGTTGGAGATAGGAAACAGATATTTTAGGGAGTGGGAACAGGGAGAATTGACTGGGAATGATGGGTCCTGAGGCTAGTAGAAGACACACAGGGAGGGCGGTCAGAAACTATGAAACTAGAGAAATAGTGAGAACCAAATGGTAAAAGTCCCTGAACGTCAAATCAGAGAGTTGGCAAGTTTTCTCATTCAGACTTGAAAGTCATTCTACTTTTAAGCAGGGAGGGCAGTAGTGAGTTTGAGGTTTCCAGACTTCACTCCTGCAGTCAGTGCTGTAATGTGTGACCACAGACATTCTGCTTGTACAGTTCCAGGGAATGCCATTTACCTCTGCTGACAGGACATGCATTGTCGGTGCGTCCAGGCTACCCACACTGTACACACTACCCACCATTTAGGCACTTAGCCGTCTTGGTTATCAGATTGACTGTCATGGTGTCATAGTACTTGTGTTCAAGAAACCCTTATTTTACTTAATAATGGCCCCAAAGTGCAGTGATGCTGGCAATTCAGGCGTGCCACAGAGAAGATGTAAAGTGCTTCCCTCAGATGGAAAGGTGAATACAATACAGTTAGACATTTTGAGAGAGAGAGAGAGACCATATTCAGATATATTTTATTACATTATTCTATTGTATTATTTTTATTATTAATTTCTTACTATGATAATGTATACATTAAAAATTATCACAGCTATGTATGTATAGGAAAAAATGCAGTATACGTAGGGTTCAGTACTACCCAAGGTTTCAAAAATGCAGTCCTTGGGGGTCCTGGAGCTCATCTCCCACAGATAAGGGGGGACTGCTATGCTTCCAGTAATCGCATTTAATTATGCCTCCAACTGAGACAATTAGTAAGTAATTACAAATTTCTTTTCTCATAATTTTTGGTGCTATTTAAATTCTGAGATGCAATGTTAATTTTGGAAGCTTATAATATTTTCTCTCTTTTCCTCCCCTAAATAAAAGTTTAGTGCTCTCAAAAGCTTGCTTAGTAGTTATTGCATATAAATGAATTGCATGCAATAAGCAAAGACTAATTTTCTAAAAGAAAAACCTTAGGAAAACCATGGAGACCATCGAGTTATCACTGAACAAAGAAAGGACCTTGTAACATTCCATAAATATTTGTTCACATTCATAATAAGTGAATGCATTAGTTTGATAGTTTTATTTAACAATCCATTCATACATCTGTTGGTATACTTCTTGACAGAAAATTTTTAAAGAGAAAAAAGTAGAAAAGTACTTTTTTGCTCAGATATTTTGCCTCCAGTTATTACTGTTTGTTCTTAGAGTTCTAGGTACTCTTATACATAAATTTTAAATAGCAGTTCACTTGGTAGTCAAAACATGCAAAGTCACATTCCACCAATTCAAACCAATAAAATGATATATATTTAATTTAGACTTTTGTTCTCAAAGTATGAAAGCAGTAGTTTTATAATCCAGAAGCTTTTTAGAAATTTAGAATCTCAGACCCACCCTAGACCTCCTAAATCCAAATCTGCACTTTTAACAAGATCCCCAGGTAAGGCAAATGCACCTAAAGTTTCAGAAGCTCTGCTCAAGCCCAAGGATGTACATTGGAATCACTTGGAAAAAATGCAACTGCTAAGCTCCCAGGTCAGATTTACTGACAACAACTCTCTAAAAGTAAGATTCAAGAATTGCTAAAAATTTTAACTAGTGATTTTGATAAAATGCCAGGACTAGGAATGTAACAATGTGCAGCAAGGGCTCCCTCCAAAGAGGTATTTGTAACAGGGTCCAGAACTCAGAGGGGCAGGAAATATTAAAAATATAGGATGTCCTCACCCCCACAAGTCTGAACTGGGGGATGGTGTGGGGATTCTTTTCACACGCATGGAGAAACGCCACCCCGGGATTCATGCATCTGAGCATGACTCCACGTGAAAAAACTACTCCCGAGTGGGCCAGCGTGATCCATGTCCATGGAAAAAGAATTCTCTGATGGGAATCTGGCTAAACATGCTTCTTAAAAATTTACTGCCTTGTTGAGTCTCTCCCTCCCAGAGTCAAGGGGCTTATGTTCATGAATACCTGAAATTCTTTCCTGCTCAAATGTTTACCTTACTGAATAAATCTCCCGCTTATCTATCCCCTTTCCATATATCTTTACAACTGAGCTGTAGACCCCTGTTCTGTGCATAGTTCATGAATAACCAATCCAATGCAAATGTATCCTAAAACTTCTAATAAAAAGCCTGGCTAAGCTACACCCGGGGCCTTTTCCAGACCATAAGGGAAAGGTCTGTGGCCCCGGACTTCCTTTTCCAAGCATGTCTCTGTGTGAGATTCATTCATGCATTCGGTTGCAGTCACCACGGATTTTGCTGGACGAAATCCCAGCAGGATGGGACACATGGAGCAGGGCCATTAAGAGTTATTTTGCATATCAACAGTTTTGCAAACAACCACAAAAATGGTTATTTAACATATCTGTAACTTTTGGCTGGCTTCATAGATACGTTAAGTAGCTGTGGCCTTGCTTTGAGCCAGGGAGACAGGGGTGACTTCCACCCATGACAGAACTGGGAAGCAACTCCCCTTGGTTACAACGCCTGCGTGAGAGCATGGTTTCTCCTGCCACAGGGCCATGCCTACCTAGACTTACTATGGCAGCCCAGAAAAGCTGGAAAAATACAGGAGTGCTGGCAGGTACAGCTGATTGTGGGAGGAGTTGGAAGTGGGGCTGCAGAGGAAGATTAGCACTGGGAATTAAAACCTAGTTGCAGCAGCCATGCAGGTGGAACCACACAGTTTGGGGGGAACCATGTGGTTTTGGGGCTCCCTTTGCTATGATGCTTAGGAAGCAGGAGAGACAATGCTGCTGGGGATGGGGACATTGTGAGATTTTGCAGGGAAGGAAAGGGGTGAAAGGACTCTTGCTGGTGGGCCATGAGTAGGTGCCACGTGGTTTTGGATTAAGAACTGGAGACTGTAGTGACACAGCTGATGGTGCCAAGAACCACAGGAGGCTGCCAGGTGAGCATGGATTGCTGGGAATAACGGGGAGCTAGCTGAGCCATGGACTTCTATTCTTTTTCCTGAGATACAATACCCCTGACTGGGCAAAGGGGGGAAGGAAGGATTGTGTGTGTTTGTGGGAGTTTTAAGGGACTTTGGGATTTTAACAAAGACATTAAGTCATTACTCTAAGTCCGTATAACTTTTGAATAAATAGTTCCTTTCCTTTTCACCAAACTCTGGCATTGAAAGCCATAATACCCTGGTGGTGGGCAAGATAAACATAGTATATGGAGACCCCAGGAGAAGGGGGTCCATTAGGTACAGTATCTTGTCCCCCCACCATGGGTCTGTTCTGTGACAGGAATAACTGATTGAAAGGACTGTTTATTGACACAGTGATTTACCTCTGACTCCAATTTGCTAAACCACTTATCTTCATTTTACATAAGCAGATTTTTAAAAAAATTAAGATAGATTTTATGTGCAAAGATTCACATATAGAAAGTATCTCAATAGGATGAACATTGTCTAAAAAGAATATTTGTAGAAATAGTTTTGTATTAATAATCTTTTTGAAAAGGAGAAATAAATGAAGAATCCTTGCTTGCTGAGTAGTAAGCAGCCAAGGTGCTCAACTTTTATTAGACCCTCTTCAGAAGATGGCATGGAGTTGGCTAAGTACAGTGAGGTGACACAAACCTGTACGGATATAGGATGCATACTAACACCTAAATCCATCTATTTATTTATTTTTTCTTCTCATGTATTTATTTTGACAAATATTTTGTTTTATTGAGTGCATCCTAAGTGTGGAACTCTGCACCAGGCACTTAAATAAGCTGACCTATAAAATGTGAATGCAACCTTCATACTCATTCTCAAAGCTCCATTAAAATCAATGAGATTGAATAGAGGATAGAGCCATTGCTTCGATAAACCTATAATTGTATCTCTTACAGAATAAGCAGAGTGACTGTACCTCTATTTCACTTCTCTCTTCTTGCCATTAAGAATGATATACTAATAACAAAGGGTAGGTCAAACATTGTGTAAAAGGAATTAAAACCCAAAAAGAAAATAGTCTAGAGAACACATAGTTATTGCAAATTATCATGCTGGCAAAATTACCTGCCAATGCATGGCAAAATCTTTCACGTGTGTTCCCAGAAATACTGCAAGTGTAGTGAATGTTACCATCACAGGTAACATTTGCCTTAGGGCTTTGACTCCCAGTACTTGTCCTTTTCACTGCACCATGCAACCACTACATCCCCTTGATATTCTTTAACTGAATTTCCTCAACAGACCTTTTGTTACAAATAGCATAAAATGGCATGTAACCTAGTTGCACTGAAAATGCTGTTAATCCAAAATTAAGGGATAGTACCACTCGCGAGGTTTTCAGTTCATTGTTAGTGATGGGTTGCATTCAGTGTTACGCTGCAGCTAGTTCTTACAGGTCCAGGAGAGCCGATTGTTGCATATCCTTTCCCAGCCCTAGATTCAGCAACATCCCATTGGGCAGCTTGAAATTGGTTGTGGTGGGAGAATTTACACTAAGAAAAATCTGTACAAGTTACAGTGCTTTTTTTAAGAGCTAGTTTTTCAGCACATCATGGACATTCCTGATGAGTATATTGGTTACGACCAATAAAAAATGCTCTGCAGAACAAAAATACAAGAAAACATAAAAATTGTTTAATTTTTCTGAAGTTTTTTGCTTATTTTGTTTTTTTTTGTTTTAAAATACCCCTCTTTCTTTTGCAACTGCTATCATTCTTAAAGAGACCTTTATAATTTTCCTGAACACGATATTGCAATAGCTTCCTTAATTCCTTTAACTATATATTAACTAATTCTTGTAACTTCATGGATTAATATGGAATACAATGTTTCTGAATATTTTATAAATGGGTTCACTTGCTATATATTGTTTTATGTCTGATGTCTTTTGTTCAACATTATGCTACTGAGAACTATCATACTGTTGCATTAAACTAGAGTTTATTCATTTTCATTGCTGTGTAATATGCCCTATAATATACCACAATTTTATTTTCCATCTACTGTTTGTAGACATTTGAATTTATCCTGTTTGAGGCTATTGCAATTGCATATTTATGGCCCATAGATCTATGAAAGGATGCTCAATATCACTAGCCATCAGAGAAATGCATATTAAAACCACAATGAGATATCACCTCCCACCTGTCAGAATAGCAATCATAAACAAATCAACAAACAACAAGTGCTGGCAAGGATGTGGAGCAAAGGGAACCTTAGTGCACTGTTCATGTTATGGTGGAATGAGCAACCAGAGGGGCAATAAAAGCAGGTCCCTCACCATTACAATCCAGCAAAGAACTTAACACAGGACGCTAAAAGCAAAAGTTCATGCAGTGACCCAATAGTCCTGAGTCTGGTTTAATGAGGCTGCCAGCAGTCCCACACACTGAACAAGTTTCTTCTCCTCATCAGGGGAGGCTCACAATTGCACATGTCAGACACTAGTTCAGAGATCTGCAAGCCAGAGCACACTGGATTCAGGGCTATTGCTGAGGACCGGCACTGGTGAGTAAGAACCAAGAGCTCAGGTTTTGTTACTCAGTGTACACACCAAAATAGCTATGGTACCACCATTGACACAATGGCCATGGGACAATTACAGGTGAAATATTAAGGTGAAAATAATCAATATACTCATTTTGCTACTGCAACACTGAAAATATAGCTGACAACAAAACTTTTATAATTCTTGGGCATGAAGAAAACCTTAAGTATCAGGCATAATTAACTGAGATCCTCAGAAATAGAAACTGTGCCTAATGGATTGTTTTATTCTCAGCCCTGAGTCTTCTACTTGGTATTTGGTGACAGTCAGTAAGTATTTATTGAAGGAAACTCTTAGTCCTGTTTGAACAGAGAGGGAAGAACAGTAAGCCACATTTCAGTGAGCCAGGGAACCCATGACAGCACAACCAGGTCTCCAAGGCACCAGGAAATAATCACATTTTCCCTGGCAGAATACAAAAAGCACGAGACAGGAAAAGCTACCTATAATAGGATCACATCTCCTATGACTATTAGCTTCTGATGTTATCGATCAACGGAGGAAAAGGTTACATTCATCAGCCCTGGAAACTAGATTACCTATCATAAGATAAATCTGGGAACCTTAATGGTTCTTTTTTTTCTCCTCCTCTCCTCCTGGTGTGCTGACCTAAAGTGGCTCCCCTCCTGATTACCCTCCAGAGGCAACATTCATGCTCAAGAATTACTAATGAAGTTTCAAAGGAACAAAATATGTATTTAACTCAGAGCCTCATGGATTAGTCTCCATTGCCTTATATTTTCGGAGGTAATGATTTTTAAAGTCATAGGCCCTGTAGGAAGCTCCCTGGTCATGTAACATCAGAAGAGAGATGTAGAAGCCAAGAAGAGAGGAGAATCTAAACACAAAGGAGTTCGAGAACCAAGTCAAGTGTGCTTGTACAGTGCGCTGTTCACAGGACGCTGTCGGGCAGCCGCGGCTTGTCCCGGTGCTTTTACTCTGCTCCTCGCCTCCTGCCCTCCCCTCTTCTCCCCTCTGCTCTTCCTTCCCTCCCCTCCTCTCTCCGCCCTCTCCCTTTCTTCTTCCTCCTTCTTCCTCTCACTCCTTTATCCTCCTCCACCTCTGTTTACTCTCCCTCCTCCTCCTCGTCCTCCTTCTTCTTCCTCTCTCTCTCTCCCTCCCCACCTTCCACCTCACCTTTATAGTAATGTCTGGATAACCTTCTCTTTCACCCTCCTCAGACCCTACTCCCCACACAGACTACTTCCTGCTTATTGCCCTTGATCTTCCCTTTACTAAAATTAATTTGAGCTGAGATGTTTAACACTACCAATTGTATCTTTTCTGGTTTGGTTTGTTTGTTTGATTTTTTATTTTTTCAGTTAATATTTTAACAACAAAGTATGTTTTTCATTTGAATACATTCAGAGTGGAAACTGCCATCAATCTAATAAAATGATAAAAAATTGCAGATACTGACAAGCTTAAGTTTTTGTATTCTGAAGAGAGAGGAGAAAAATACTTATCAAATTGCTATACATTAAGCAAATGGTTGAAGAGACGAAGAAATTCCAGTTGGATTTACCAGTCAAGATGGCAGCATAGATAAATGCAGTATTTGGAGCCTCCCACAACCACATCAAAATTACAAATAAATTACAAGATACCCATCATTCAGAATGTTTGAAATCTAGCAGAATAGAAGTTTAATAACTAAGGATACAAAGAAGTCATATCAAGATTGGCATGAGGAGACCCAGAATAGGTTGCCCCCACACCCACATGTGGCAGATAAAAATAAGAAGGGATATCTTGGCTTTGGCAGTCTCTTCTAAGGAAAAAGGGGGCCCTGGCCCCACAGCAAATCTCCCAGCCCAGGGTTCTAGTACCAGGAAAAGAAGTTCTCACAATTTCTGTCCGTAAAAGCCAGTGTGGATTGTGGCTGAGTGAGATGAAGGGTTTCTGAGTTCCAGGCATTCCCCTTGAAGGGCTCATGCATGGACTTACTTGGACTCACTCTCTCTGAGACAGCAGCTCCAAAGGCACCAGGGACATATGGGTAGGAACTGAATTTTTTGGCATATGAGGCGAAGCACATGCATAGATAACATAGAACAATTTAAGGTTGCCAGATGGAAGAGGGTCTGGGGGGATGGGTGAAAAAGGTGAAAGGATTGAGAAGTACAAATTGGTGGTTACAGATTAGTCACAGGGATGTGAAGCACAACATTGAGAATATAGTCAATAATATTATAATAACTATATATGGTGTCAGATGGGCACTAGATGTGTCAGAGTGATCACTTAGATAGTATATAAATGTCTAACATGGGTTGTATACCTGAAATTAACAGAATATAGTATGTCAACTGTATTTTAAAAATAAAAATATATAAAGTGAAAAATAAAATAAAATAATCCAAATTATTAAGTTCATATTATCTCAACTATCTGAATGATAGAGACCTCAGTGGCATAGTTCCCTCAGAAAGGCATGGAACTTCAGGAAGTCTGCTCTCACTCAGACAATACCTTAGGGTCACTTAGGGGTCCAAAAGAACAATCAGTATCTTGCCCAATATTTATTGCAAATTTCTCACTTATTTGACTCATCCAGAATATCTTCATTCAATCCTTGGATCCACAGGGTGTTTGAGTCTTAGACTTCTTTTTTGTAAATTGGGAACGATAATTATTTTATAGGGTTATAGTGAAATTTTAAGTAGAAAAACAGATACTAAGAAAACCTAGTGCACAGTAAC